>OZ038505.1:4649593-4654593 GCA_964036315.1 Acanthosepion esculentum
ATATATATATATATATATATATATATATATATATATATATATATATATATATATATATAAAATGAATACAGAATCCTGAAAAACCCATTCGGTCAGGTGATAATTTATTTCGTGGACTCAAACATTCATCTCTTCAGACCAAAATCTATAAAAAATAAAAGGAGTTCAGTTTATTCAGACACAGGGAAAATAAAAAAAAATGAAAAGAGAGAATAGAGAAAAAAGAGAAAGTTTTAATATGAAAAATGAAAAGAAAAAGGCGGGAGAAAGACAGAGATTTCAACATAAAGTTTTAGGGCGTATATACCAAGACATATATATATATATATATATATATATATGTGTGTGTGTGTGTGTGTGTGTGTGTGTGTGTGTATGCAGTTATATATATATATATATATATATATATATATATATACATATTTCGTTTTACACTTATGCATATTAGGAGGGGCTATTGTAGAGAAAATCAGGTAAAGGAAAGTTATACTTCATTTGTGCTTTCTAAAGGGCACTTCTAGCCAAGCGTTGCTACAGGCGACAAACCCATACTGACAGATGAAATTTGTTAAAACAGGATTTTGATGGCTTCTCTGTTTCAGAATTTGACGAAGATGATCACGCTGCTTCAGTCTACTGTCTTCAAAAGCCTTTAACTTAATGAAATATATCTTACGTCACCCCTTACGGTTTGATGCTTGGGTTTCCCGGTTTTTCAGATCAAGTTTGAGAAGTTTCAAGTTGTCGTTCAACTGAACGCTTGGAGTTTGGTAGTTATCCATACAGAACCTTTTTTGGAAGCCTATGCTCATCTATTATCACAACATGATCAGCCCACCTAAGTTGTATCTTTGATAGAATAGTTTCAAATTGTGTGATGTTATTGTGATATTTCGATGGACAATTGTCTTCTAAATTACGCAAAAATTGAAATAATACTGATATATCATTTTAACAGATATATTTGTTAAAATTACAAAATATATCTTGAAATACTAAAAAGTAAATTTATCGTAATCGCCATTGGCTTCAATAACGGCCTCCAGACGACTTCGTAATCTCTACCAACTCGTCTGGACGGTCTTATTGTTTGCGTTTGCTAATTCTGCCATAATGCTTGCCTTCAGTTCATCTGTCGTGTTTGAAAGTGTTTTGTTGGTTTCTCACTCAGCTGACCCGAAACATTATAATCAAGGGGTTTGCAGTTTGTCGAGTTAGGTGGACAGATGTATGAGGTAGTGTGGTCGTTGAAACTGACTAACAGTCATAACTGGGTTCTGCTGCTTGCGTGGCATGGTGCAGAGTCGTTTGCCAGAGATTCCAGCAGGCACCCTCTCGACACAGGGCAGCACTACCTCCTCAAGTTACTTGATGTAAGCTTCCGTGTTGGGTCATCAATAAATTCATGGGTTCTTTTCTTTCCAGAACAATCAGTGAATTTTCCGCGCTGCCGTATCTGCGTAATCACTATGAGGCTCATACAACTCTTTCCAAATGCTCTGCACTCTCCCTAAATTGACGCCCAAACACTCTGAAGTTTTTTTCATTGGAGCTTCCAGCACGAATACCAAGCAGTTCAGTATTCCGTTTACCAATTTCCGGCTGATTGAATTGCGTTATCGTGCTCTTTTTCTCAAAGACGGTGCCCAACTGACCCTACTATACAGTGCAGTCGATAAAATCAAAAACAAAAGACGCACATGCTCGAAATTAAAAATATAAAATGACGACATTTTACACATCAAACTCTGTATATATATTTTATTACTAAAACTTAATTTTAATATTGGGTGCACGTATTTGAGGAGACGATCCGTTTATTTATTTAACAGTATATTCATTCGCCCACCGGCTTGAATATTCGAGATACTATTAGAGAAAAATATTTGCTCCACGCATACACACAAACACACACAGAAATTCACACACGTATGCACAAACCCACAGCCACAGTCACAGACGTACACCCATTTATATAAAAAAATAATAATCATTTTAATTTTTTGTTGATAGCACGTCAATATAAGATACACGTTCGATTCCTTTTGCAGAACGAATGTTTTCTACGACATTTCTCGAACTTTCAGACCGGTAAATGTAATTAACTCTGTTTAATTAAGAAACATAAATTTTTTACTCAAATAAGTGTATCCATAAAAAGCGTATAAACAGAAAATATATTTAAATATTTGTCATAACTAATCCAGTTCATATATATATATATATATATATATATATATATATATATATATATATATATATATATATATATATATATATATGTATGAAAAATTATAACATCTCTACATAAATTGTAATTTTCTTCTAGCACTATTGGTGTTTTATCACGTGATCAATTGATAAAACACCAATAGTGTTGAAGCGCTTATTGCAATTTGAATAAATATTATTTGCTCTACTCAGTATTGAGCACTCTTTTAAGAATAGTGTTTTTGGTTATTGGAATTCTATTCCATCTGTATCAACCCTGCAATTTGGTATATATATATATATATATATATATATATATATATATATATATATATATATATATATATATATATATATATATATATATATATAAAACATTTCACTAGTATTTTCAGAAATAAAATCAGCAAACAAAATCGTGATGTTATTCCGCTCCTCTGGATTTCCTTTCACAAAAATTTCGTGCCAATATTAATAGATGAACAGGTAAAATATCATGTACTGCTCGGTAGCAATGATTTGTCTCATCTACATTGGGAGAAAACAGAACATGTCGGGTCATTGTCGGTTGCAAATATTTGCTAGACTTATTACCTCAGGGACGTCCTCCGTTCGTTCCAGGAATTAAATTTGTAAACCTTCTCTATTGATGAAACCATACGAAACTTTTGATGTATTTCATCTTCTTCTATTAGTCGTATTTCAAAAGTGATTGATTAAAAACCATTTTTCATATTTCTTGTACGTAGCATACCTTTGAAGGTTAACAAATAAAATATATATTTAAAAACGATAACATCCGCTTAATTGTATATTCAAGAAATGTCGATGCATATACATGCGACCCCATATATCATTAACATTGCCGAACTGATTAATTCAATTAAGTATGTATTGTTTAACCGCTCTTTGTGGGTAAATTAATTGTTCGCAACAGAGGCGAGTCTCACAACAAAGCGACATTATTCAACATATTCATATAACGGTAATTTATAGGCAGTCCACCTCACAGCAAGATGTAATGCTAAATTAACATTCCAATGCGCAAGGAACGCATTTATAAGACCAAGAGATTATTGCATATGTTTTACGATATCTAATAAATCAATATTTTACTTACATTTCTTCTTCTTCTTCTTCTTCTTCTTCTTCTTCTTCTTATTATTATTATTATTATTATTATTATTATTATTATTATTATTATTATTATTATTTTCTTTGATATCTGGCGTTTACACATTTCTTTCCGGGTCCCGCCCAGTCACCTAAGGTTAGAAATGGCATCATGACACTTTCCACTGCAAAGAAAAAGAATAATAATAATAATTACATAGATAAAGCCCTTCGTAAAGTGTGGGCTGTACTTGTCAGAACAATTTTTTGTATCTCTTTGAGGCATGGACTTCCAGGGATCCCTTCAATCAGCCTACTGGAATCTTTTCCAACCCGTCCAAGGGCTCCAACTACAACAGGGATTGTTGATGTTCCAATGAGCCACATTATTATTATTATTATTATTATTATTATTATTATCATTATTATTATTTTTATTATTATTATCATTATTATTATTATTATTATTATTATTATTATTATTATTATTGTTGTTATTTCCTTGGGTTTCAATTGTATACACATACCCTTCCTGGTCGTAACTAGAGAACTAATGTCAGAAATGGCTTCATGTCATTTTCCACTGGTCAATCTTTGTAATAAAAAAAGAAGAAAATCACATATATTTTATATAGATAAAGCACTTCGTAATGTGTGAACTGTACTTGTCAGTAGATTTTTTTCTTTAAAGCAAGATTCACAAGAAATCACTTCTAGGAGACTATCGGAACCTTTTCGAACTAATCAACTACAACCGGAATTATTGATATCCTCATGTGCCACATTTTGAGATTTCTATCTCAAGGTTCTTGCATTTTAATAGTTTTTTTTTTTTGAAGATCTCCAAAGATGCATTACAATCTGCAGGGAATGTCAATAGGAAAGAACATTTTTTTTGTATTGTCTTTGATCGCGATGTCTGGGCGATTAGCTTTGATTTTTCTGACTGTGTGCATTGTAAAGTCCCATAAAATTGGTACAGGCCCAATCTCACTAACTGGATCTAGCTGATAGTCATACCAGTTTCTTGCAGTATCATTCTCGTAAAGGTGGCATATTTTCCAGTGAAGAAATGCGCTTACTCTATCATGCCGATTTTTATATTCAGTTTGTGCTAACGCTGTGCAGCCTAATACAGGATGATCAATTGTTTCTGAATATATCATTATTATTATCATTATTATTACAATCATTATCATTAATATTATTATTATTATTATTATTATTATTATTATTACTACTACTACTACTACTACTATTACTACTACTATTATTACAATCATTATCATTATATTATCATTATTATTATTATTATTATTATTATTACTACTACTACTACTACTACTATTACTACTATTATTATTACAATCATTATCATTATATTATCATTATTATTATTATTATTATTATTATTACTACTACTACTACTACTACTACTATTACTACTATTATTATTACAATCATTATCATTATATTATCATTATTATTATTATTATTACTACTACTACTACTATTACTACTATTACTACTATTATTATTACAATCATTATCATTATATTATCATTATTATTATTATTATTATTATTATTATTATTACTACTACTACTACTATTACTACTATTATTATTAAAATCATTATCATTATATTATCATTATTATTATTATTATTATTATTA
>OZ038505.1:4659593-4724593 GCA_964036315.1 Acanthosepion esculentum
TGTCTGGATCCTCAACAGATGAGATATTGCATTGGTATACTAATGATTCCATGCGACATTTATTTTTAGAGGACAGTTATTATGAGTTCTGCAGTTACATAATATTTGTTTAACTTCATCTCTTTTTATTTTTATTCTGTGTAAATTACTTTCGTTTTGGTCTAAGTGTTTATTCAAGATATTAGCATTGTGTTTCTTAATAATGTTCTCTAATTTTTCAGTACAGCTGTACCTTAATTTTAGAGTATTTTATTGATAATAGTATTGAGTTTAGTATCTTTAGGAAAATGTTTAAAGATTAGTGCATAAAAATTTTGAATAAACATTTTGCCATAATTTATTCTTTACCATTTGGTTATATGGGGGTGTATACTTAATTTCATTTCTTCTTCTGTTATTTTTGTGCTTTCCATTTTCATCTTTTTATGTAAGTTAGTTTTGGGATTTTGTAGTCACTAGCATTTAGAGCTTTATTATAGAAATTAATATGTTCACAGAAAATATTCTATTTGCTGAATTTGTACTTATTCTATTTTCGATAGATAAAGGTATATGCTTAATTATAGATGGGGGTGATTTGATTTAGGGCGTATATACAAAGGATTAGTATTGTTTTTATTATAAGGTATGTATGCATTTTTCATTAAAAATTATATTATCAATATATTGTATATATATATAAAAATTTTATTATCAATATATTATATCAAGGAATTTCACTTTTTTCAATTTAGTACTTGGCGTAAATTTTTAAGTTCAGGCATGTAAATGCTTTATATAATATATTTCTAATTTCATTGATTTTAAAGTTAGTATAGTTCTTTATAACCATAAGTGTATATATATATATATATATATATATATATATATATATATATATATATATATATATATATATATATATATATATATATATATATATATGGGTAAACAGGAATTATTCTGCCTTTGAAATTAAAATAATCGTTCACTCGACAGTAATTTACAATCGGCCGAAGAGACACATTTGTAGTGTTGAAATATAATTGTAATAATGTAACGATTTTTAACATGTTTTATTTATTTTATCCTAAAATAAATTTTATATATATATATATGATTTGCATTGGATTGTTACACACACACACACACACACACACACACACACACACACACACACACACACATATATATATATATATTAAGCCGATAGATTCTTTTTGCTTAAACGGTATTTGACTAGACGTTCTGTATTTTCTTTAATAAGTTTATTCAGACTGGTATGCTAAAATAAATAAACTAAGCGAGAGGTTAAAACACGTCGAATCAAATGGGGAATGCAGCCTTAAATTCTGCCGGAGAACACATATTTTTCTCTACTATGATTCCTTGAATATTCAGTCAGGTAGAAGAAAATATATAAATATTCTCTTTAATAAATAAATGGAGCGTCTACTCAAATATGAGTATCCACTAATATTAACGTTTAACCAATATATATATATATATATATATATATATATATATATATATATATATATATATATATATATATATATATATATGGGGGGGGGCTGTTTTAAATTTAATAGGCCGTTTACTGAAATTTGAGGAGAGAAATGATAAAATATTGGCAATATGATCGATGATATATATTTTATATTGGTAGTTCTTTTGACTAAATTTAAGCACGTAGAGAAAGATTTTAAAGTCGGTATTAAACATCAATTTTATTGCCAAAATCTTTGTCGTTTTATTCCTCAAATTATCAATAATTGATTATAGCTAAGGCCCTGGAACTGATGTAGAATTTAAATAAATTTCAAATATATATATATATATTATTCCAAGATCCTTTTTCAACTTATTCAAGATGATCTTCGCCTTCTCTAAACTTCTAAACTTCTGTCCTGGAGTAACTATGTGGCTCACATTTTTCACGTGCGATTTCAATTTCATGTCATTTTACACTGCTCATTGGACTATCATAAATGAAACTTATCTTTCACATGTCCAACGTCTTATTAATTGAATTGGAACTTTTCTAATTGATCTGTTTAGATCTAACTTCAAATGATGATCCCTCAATAAAAAAAAGGTAGGTCAGACAAGAGATCATCTGCCAGTCACTTGTTATCAGGATATTCCGAGGTGCACCCATACGCTATGATATCATCTGCATATATATTTACTCAGAGTCTTGGAGCCTATTACAAAGATCTTAAATATAACTTAGAAATAGGGCAGGACTTGGATGCGCCAGAATTGATCTCACCTGCCTCAGGTGACTGGCAATTAACGACGACTTTTTATAGACCAACCTGACAGGAAAGACTTGATAGTCGGCACTGTGCATCAATCACGCGTACCAAGGCTTCCTACATGCGTTCCATCCCGGATACCAATGGAACTTCTCTCATGCAAATAGAAAATTTTAAACAATCTATATCTATGTGGGGGTGGAGTATGCGCGTGTTTCGTGATGAGTCAATTCATCCTGGTGTAAAAAGAATGTTTCCCTAGAGTTTGCCTAGAGTAGCGGTTTCGATCTGCACACGATGCTCCATAAGTTGAGGGAGGCCGTGTGCATTTCTATAAATTTATATGAGGGACTTTAACGTACTTTTGACGAGAAGTGCTGTCTGTTTTTCAACTCTTATTTAAACCTTTGTGGTTTTCATACCGAAATCTTTTTGGAAAACGTCACAATTAAAAAGAGTACACATTCAACAATTAGGAAAACCACATAAATTTAAAATACAGTAGAATCCCTAACTCACCATTAGCTTATTTTGTTTACTATGAAACATTGAAAATAAATGTTAAACCTGATTTCAATTCTTTTATTTTAATCTAAATATATCCCCTCATATCCGGACTTTTAAACAATTCCTCATATTCGGAAGGCTTTCGTAATCCGGTTGTTAGAGATTCGACTGTTTTCAATAATGTCATTGATAAAATGAAAAGTTTTTCAAACGATGACGACTGATTTGTGTTGACTGTTCAAGCAAAGATATTTGAACGTTGTCTTGAAATTATTATATTGTACCGGTAATCGTAATATAAACCGTTTCTGTACGATTCATTTGCCATTTATTATATGCTTTACAATGAAATTCCTAAAATATTTCTTTTAAAACAAATTTATAGGAAAACAGGCTTCTCAAATGCGATACCTGTTATTGTCCTTTCCAGTATTGATGAGAGAGAGGGGGTCATTCTTAACCTTTTATTTGAAGTAGCAAGAAATGTTAACAATCTTAATTATTTCATTATCTTCTCTTCGAATTGTTAGCATCGCCGATATGACCCCGAACTACCACCAATCAGGATGAACGGAGGTCCCCTGAAAGACATGTTGGCCTGAAAATCACACCTGACCTTAAGTGAAACTCGTATATAGGATTAATTTTTAATTGTCCATGTTATATTGTCGGCTCCCTGTACTGTTCCAGTTCAGTACCTGTCTTCTTTCTCTTTACAAGAGCCAGATTAAAATAAAAATAATGTACTGTTATCATATTTGGGCGGATGAAGCACAGACCCCCCTCTCCAGCCTTAATAGAGTTCAAAAGTGTTTCGGAGCCCTTGTAGGCGTCGCATTATTCTCCGCTTTTCAACCTCTCTCCCACAGACGGGATGTGGCAAGCTTCTCACTGCTATTCCGCTTCTTCTACGAAAGATGATCGAACAAAATACTCTCCCTGGTCCTGCCAAATCAAAACTTCACAGTTCGAACACGCCATACCACTTACATATAGCAAACAGCTCACATTCTCTCCATATTCCATCGATAAGAAGTAAGTTCCACTCAAGCTGCTTCTTGCTAACCACTGTTCTGTGCAATCGATTTCCAAAAGGATGTTTCCCCGATCATTTAAACCGTAACCTGTTCAAGGCCATTATTTACCGTTATATTTCACTCCTATACCGACAAATGATCCCCAAAAGTAATCCTTTAACTTGAGTGCAACCCGGGCCCTATAAAAGTGAACCTCGCTATAAAGAAAAAGCTTTGCTATCCGTTTTAGTTGTTACTGTTGTTGGGAGTCCTGAAGCAATGTGGTTTCACTTATTTGTTATGGTTATTTGTTAATCTGTACTGTCAGTTCACAGAAGGTTGATCTTTGCTAAGACCCTCAGGCTTCACTCGCTCAAAGCCATTTTTCATCATTGACCTTAGGAACAGCTGACAATTTAGATATTTCTGAAAGTGTTTCCGCCATGCATATAATACATATGAATATCTCTATCTAACAAGACTATTTAAGAACATGGCTCGAGTTTTTCGTTTAATATTTGGTATTTATAGCAATTTAAATTTTTATGCAAAACGGCCTCTAGCGCAGCCTGTTCTATGGATAATTTCTTTTTTCTACTTTATTAAATGTGTTATAACTGATACCTGCGCTGTTGTATCTCTAGCATTTCCTACAATCACATCTTGGACTCAGGGTAGGTGCCATCACTGCTTTCATTCAAATTCCAGAGCACAGTTTTTGTTTCGGAAATGTTTATCTTGAGTCATGTTTTATGGAATATTGGGTAGAATATGTTGATTTTCTGTTCAAGCTAATTCTTGTCCCAACTATGGATGTGTATGTGTTACAGAATGCGAAGAACAGGGCCCAAATGGTCAGCGATTGGTCAGAGTGCATTGTGGGCTTTCTATCCTGACATTGATGCGTTACCTTTGTCTGGGATTTGGATATAAATCGAAAAGGGCGCGAATTCAACAGAATGTCTCAAGAATTCTGAAGCGTAGATACGCTTCCCACACACAGATGAGCGACCGGCTAACATTACCAACGGTGGTACACTGGCACAACGTACGACATGCGTTATTGTGACGTCATTACAACTACTGAGTTTTATATAGTAGCATGGGGATCGAACGACTACAGAGAACATCAGCTTAGTCCTTTCATCATTAGCACATTGGTCACTGGAGGGAAAGCAGGATGTTTGTTTTTTATTGGTAGTTTAATTTGGGATGTGTTATGGAATGTTTAAATTGTCAGTGTCTATCTCATTATATATATGTGTAAATGCACATGGCATAGTCTAGGAAGATATCATTTATATTTGGAAAGAAGATTACATTCAGAAAATCTCTTTCATTCCATGAGAAATACATATTATTCATCAGATAAATGTGACCAATAACACTTTTATGCAAAAGGGAAAAAAACTAGCGACTACTTAGATAGACGCGATTTCCGAGCATTAAAAATATAGTGAGAGGAACGTTTGCAAACATGGCTTTATAGCGAGAGCATCGAATTTTTTTAAATAGTATGTCGTAAATCTAACGTCACCAGAATTTTATGAGGTAAAAACTGAATAGACATTTGTCGTGGTTTGTTTTAAGAGGTGACCATACATATATTACAGCCGAGATGGATTAAGTAAGTCATATATAAATGTGTATATTTATCATCATTTTTCTAAAAGACTTCAGCATCCGTAAAGCTCTTGTATGGGATGCGGGTAACAAACTTCACAAACTTGGCACTCGAGTCTTCCATTCTTCTTAAAGGTCTACACCTTTCGAATATTGATTGAACCAGTCCTACTGTATGGATCAGAAATATGGAAATTATCTGTTTGTCTTGAAAGACAACTGGATGGAACATATACAAATCTGCTTAGAAAAATCCAGAACATCAGTTAGAGACCCTGTGCCACGATTAACAAAAATCTCTTAAGCTCAAACAAAAACGCTTCAGAATTCTTGAGACATTCTGTTGAATTCGCGACCTTTTGGATTTATATCCAAATCCCAGACAAAGGTAACACATCAATGTCAGGATAGAATATAATATTTCTTCATCCGGTATTTCCATTTTCTTCTTTTTCATCCTCATTAAATTGTAACCATGACCGCGCATCCACATGATGTATTGTATTTCTTTTTATATGCTCAATGGTAAAATCATCTGCCATTAATTTTATTACTCTCCTTAAAATTCTTGAAGGCGTAGTTTTGGTAGCTCTTTTCTATGGCTAAATAAACTGAAGAGGTTTATGGTCCAATATTTAATGGGAAATTCTTACGTAATAAAAATTGTATAACTCTGTCTGTGCTAGAGACAATGGCCAATTCGTTTCCTTCAATATTTGAATAATTTATTTCTTCTGCTATAAATCCTTTTGAGAGGAACATTATTAGATGCCCTTCTTGCTATGAAATTGCTAACACAGCTTACTCACTTGCAAACTGAGTTTTACTTAAACTCCTCTCGCTTGTGATCAAAGTGATTTTTATCCTAGTGTCGATTTATATCCTTGAACGCTAAGCTTTGCTTTTGAGTCGATTTGAAGTCACTATTCTTTTTCCGCAGTTCACAAATCGTTGTATGAAGTCGCTGTATTCTGGTAGGCATTTATTATAAAAGTTAACGAATCCTGAAAAGGATTCTAATATTTTTTTTATTAGTAGGTATATATACCTCGAAATATTTCATAAGTAACTTTGTATGGAGACTGAAAATGATTTTGTTCCACAGTGAGGATGATTCCTTTCAAATGTGGTGCACTTTCTTCTGTCAATGTCATGATGCAATTACAGTATTTGCATTCCTTGCGTTCTTTTTATACTGTATGTTTCAATATTGTCCTCAGTAGAATTATATATTTTAATTCATTCCAGCACTTGTATAACGTCCACAGATGTAGTTAAAGAAAAATCCAATTGTAATTGTTCCAATATGTTACATTCATGAAATGTATCAACCATAACCTCAATCGACTGTAACTGAATGAATTCATCTTCAATAGTCAAATCTTGAGTTCCCAGTTTCTCAAATTCGCAGAATCTGTTAGCTTCTCGATATAGTGCAATTGATTCACATAGATTCTGTTTAATAGACATAAATGTGGCTCATTCCGTTATGACAAGTTTCATTTTAGGTCGTAAACTTCTTGTTATAATTCCTGGAATTTCGATGATAGTCAAATGCTCCAGTTGTTTTGGGTTTGCAATAACAGAGATTTTACTTATAGCTTCACAACTCGTCGAGGCTACAAAGTGGTCAGTTGTCTAATTTATCCCACTTATTAAAACGTAGCCTGGGTTGCAAAGCACCGGATGCAAGTCTCAAGAAAATCCGGTTTACGTCCAAGCGACTTAAACATCCTATCGGCGACTTCAATTTCTTTTGACACTTTCTTTACTCAACAAGTTATTTCTCTTCTACTTGACCAATGCAAATAGGTACAATCCTATTTACCTTTCTTAATATATCAGTGGAAAATCAATCCAATCTTTTAAAAAATTGATCTCTATTTTTATTGACAAATAACAAGTTTGAAATTTTCCTTATGCTATTGATAACTGCGTACGAATAAAATTTGAGAAAAATCACATAATCATTAATACACAGTTATCAGTTATATACGAAATGGCGTTGGGCATTTGTCCAAAAATTATTAAATAAAAATATACTACTTTATATGATTGGTCTTCTCGTAATAAATAAGATTTTTTTTTTGTGATGTAGGATTTTTTGTAGATTAAAATTTACTACGCATTATCTATTATTCAAATATAAATTCTTTGAGCGAGTGAAGCCTGTGGATCATGATGAAGACCATCCTTCTTCGTAACATTGGCGCTACACAGTCACAAAGAACTGTACCAAATAACACAAACCAAATTATTTGATTTCAACAGCAGCAGCAACTTTAATGGATGATCACAGAGAAAATAATCACAGAGAAAATAATCACTGAGAAAATAATGGCATAACAAAGAATTTTTGATATTACACATAATTTCAAATAAAATGTTAGGAAGGAACCCCCTCCGCCTACATCAATACTGTAAAGAGCGATAACAGCTCCTGGAATTGAGAAACATATTTTCCTGAAAAAATAAGAGAAAGATTTTATAAATTCCAAACGACAGCTGTAGTGGCTGGTCGGTCAATGAATGCAGAAGGTTTCCTTACAAAGAAACGGTTATATATTACCATTACCATTATATATTTTAGATTTATTTATGTATAAAATATATGTTGTAATAAATTTAGTCAACACAAATGAGACCCTTACGCAAAAAGTTTAATGTTCGATTTATAATTGTTTCCTATTTATTTTTATCCTTTCATTCTGCCGGATTCCGTTCCATATTTGACCTGTATTTGATTCAATACACAATTTATTTATATATATATCTTTCCATAGATATTATAAGTTTAAATGCGAATGATAAATCGTTTATATATACATATCTTGAAAATATTACTAATTTTATGTCAGTTTTAGTTTTTTTTTTAAATTATTAAGATAACAAAGTTTGACATATTGCATATTCAGTTATGAAATGAAAAGTAGAGATTCTGACAACTTAATTACTAGAAAGAGCGCGTGAAATTAATGTTTGCTTTCAGAGTCGTCATTGGCTGTTTTAAATTTACGCACAACGTGAGATAATGGTACCACTGCTCGAAACATTTATTTGTAATTCCTCTCCATTCAGTTATGCAGTCCCGTGTTGCTGGATGTCTGTGACTCGGCAAATATTTCTCCTTTCAGAGATTTTTTTGGTTTTCTTTTTAATATATAAATAGTCAAACACTAGCAGTATGGCCCGGCGTTGCCCTTGCTTGATTCAAAAATCGTACCACTCATACAGCAATCGCTATCACGTAACTTAAAATATTTTTGCCATTCCTTGCCTTTAAAGGAGTGCCCTTTGCCGTGCTGATGTTGCTACATGCCTTACTTCTTGCCTCTCTCACACTGCGATTTTTTTCTAAGCTCTGTACTAAACATTAAATCTGTTACGAAAAAAGAACTAAACAAAACGATCAGCTTTGAAATAGGACTCGTAACTGGAATAAAAAACGAATGAAAAAAGAATGTTAACAACAAATACTTTTTCACGCCTAAAGCAGTTCTGCGAACGAGCCAATTAGAGTAAAGTGTTTGCAGATTTTAATATTTTCCACTTGTGACGAATGCAGCTATCGATTTTTTTTGGCATGCTAGTTAACATTCGTGTCAGTCAGCTGTTGGCTCTCACGCTGACCAATAGAATCTTCATGCCTATTCGTAGCAGCCAGCTATAGGCTCTCACTCTGATCAGTAGAAAATGGCCGCAAACTACATGAAAACTGCCGTAGAAGCATGAAAAAACGTCGGTCTTGGGCTTTGCGCTAACTTGGAGCATGGGCATGTAAATTTTGGTGCAAATCCGTCGAAAATTGCGGCCGTGCATTCGTTACACACACACACATCCTGTATTTTATAGATAGATATAACAAGGGTATAAATCCATGGAATAAAATTGATGAATGATTTTCTTAATGGATTTCTAAGTACAAACTCGTAGACTCCTCAATCAATATCCACTGATAGAATCTGCCGAAAGGTTTCGCTATTCTTATTCTTTTATTCGGCTATCAGTCGCAGACTTAATTTTATATCGGAAGCATAGCTAATTTAACACTCTCAACATTTGCCTTTTTTTGTGCCCACCGCTTTCGCCATTGCGCAATTCTAATCGCTCTTTTTTAGATGCATGTGCCACTCAAAAAAACTCGTTTCTTTTAAAGCATGTTAACCATTAACCATCATTAATTTCATTATCAATATAAATTAACAATGCAAAATTAATGTAACGTTATGTTTAATAGCTCGTCTATATTACTTTCACTCATTTTATGCCAACAGTATAATATGTACACGTAGAATTACCTCTACTGCTCGGAAAGTAATATCTCATCTCAAGTGCGCGGAATATGGAACCTATCTGGTCATACTCAGATACAAATATTTTCTTTCCTCGTTATTCTAACGACATGCAGTCATTGTTAGAATTGGCAGACCTCGTATAGAGAACTTGTTATTAGTATTGATTCGTCTAAATTATATTAATAATTGATAGTATGTTCTTACTGTCAGGACATGAAGATGCTTTGCACTCTGTATAGATAATGGAAATATTACACTTCCCACATAAATACATATTCTAAATTATTATAAACATTATTATTCGAACAATCGTGTCCCATTTACCACCTTTCGATACTTTCATTCATTGACTTCTTCAGATTTGTCTCGTTTTAATCGTCAAACAGAGAACCTTGAACAGAATTTTTTAAATCCTCGAGAGTTGATTACTTTCATTCGAGTTATTTTTATTTTTTTATTTTTCGTTAAAGTGACTGAGGTTCCGTCTGAAATGAATAAATCGCCGTATAAAAAAATATTCCTTTCCCTGGCAGGTTTCAGTTCGATCCCTGTGTCGGGTGGTGTCTATGCCATATAGATTTGTTCAAGTAGAAGAAATGCACAAGCAAACCAAAGGAAATAGACTAAAAAGGACCTACAATTTGTTGTTGGGACAAGGAGTGGTTTGTTAATTTTAACGTCTCAAAAAGGAAACTCTTCTCTTTAATCATTTGAAAGAACCATTTTTATATTCCATTATCATGTATAGTACTCACCTCCAGGAGAGTGACTCATTTTACCTTCACGGACTAACGTCTGCAGCTGATATGAAATGGAAAAAAAAGTATATTGAATCAATTACTAAATCTTTAGCTAATAATTTTATTTCACAATATCTAGTTAATATTTCTCGACAGAATCTATCCTACATATTTATAAGTTGTACATTTTGTGCTTGCATTGGATATTGCTGCCACATCTGGTCTGGTGTTCCTGCTATATATTTTAAAGATTCTTGAGAAAATCTGAATAATAACCTGCAAAGTTATTGGACCTCAGCTGGCATCTCAGCTTCAGTCCCTTACCCACCGCCGTAACGTTGATTCCCTGTGCCTTTTCTATAAATACTTTCATGACAATTCTTCTAATGAAATTCATTCTCTCTCTCTCACTCTATCTCTCTCTCTCTCTTGTATTGGCGTTTCGTTTTTTGAAAATTGTTATTTTTTTCAATCCTCACCCATCACAATTACTTTGTACATATAGGAACGAGTTAGGACTTCATAGAGACTTTGCAATATTATGGTGGCTGTAGTAAGAATGGTATGTAGGAATTGATTGTTTTGCTGTAAGGAATACTGTACTATGTTTGGTTCAGGAATTGTGGCTAGGTAAATTTAAGATTATATAGACTGAAGACAAGCCTTCCTCTGCCACACTTTTGGCCTTGTGCCATATTTTTGTATTTTTTCAAAATAAATATTCTTTCCGCTACTGTACCTAGATTTTATTAATTGAAGTGCAGTATTAAATTGACGGCTATATCTCATCCATTTTATTGTTGAAATGTTTAGATGTAACCGCAAGTTCTATGCTAACAGTTTCTTCTTTGGCACTTCTTGCTTGTGCAATTCTCTTCCGGCTTCTTACTTCCCAGTCAAATGCAATGTAAAACGTTATCTTATGTCTATGACTTTTCTTGTCCCCTCTACTTAATAGCAGTTTTCGTTTTATAATAACTAATACTCAGTAACCTCTTGCATTCTAGTTGATTTATTGACATTTATCCTGAATATACAGTACAGAATGTGACCCATCTACGCCCACCGTCGATTAAAACACGGTTTCTGACTGAAATTCAAAAATTGATACGGTTTACGAAAACAGACGCTTAAAAATGGTCGGAGAGCTGAACGACTGAAAATGTGTGAGTATTACGCAACGTATCACAATGGCTGCACATCATAATGATAATTCTTCATCACAAAACTAAAGATATACATATATATTTGTTTTAGTAATTTATATAATTATCCTTACAGAAATCGAATCTCAAGCTGGTTGTGAAGATTTTTTTAAAAAAATCAATAACTATCGTATTTACCTCCTTGCTTCTTATACTCATTGTTGATATTAACACAGTGCACTGAATGATAATGTCGCTACAATTCCCTACTCAGTCGTAATAATTAGCAGTATCGATCCCTCGCACGATCGATTCTCTAATTGCCCGATTGGTAGCAGGTGGACAGTCTGACAGCGAATGTGAACAGCTCGAAAATATTCATCAGTCGATCAAGTGACTTAGCCGATCCGCACTGATCGATCTACCCAGAGTAATGGCAAGCATAGCAATTGAGCTCAAAGAAATGCCTCACCCTCCAAGTGAATCGATGCGGTAGGCGGACACCTAATCGAACTTTGGATAATTAGTCTGATTGATTGTGCTATTGATTGATTGATTAGAGCCACGGTGTCAAATCACTCGTGCGTATAAAATTATTTAATTGATATGCGTGAAGATTCTATCTAATGGAAGCCATTAATGTGTGTGTGTTTTTTTTCTACGTTGATATTTTTTAAACATTAATGCAACTTTGTCTAATTACCGTCGTTGTCTAATTTCAAGTTAGACATTTTTCTATCTTTTGTTCAAGACTAACGTTAACGACCATGGATTCAAAAACGTAGACCTTGATGACTTCTGCTAAATATTGTTTCATTTATCCTAAATGACGATCTTTGCATTTGTTCAAACAACGCACGCTGGTCATAAAGTGGGATGGATGAAGTCTTCAGCAATATCGATATTTTAGATTAGCTTAAATCTTTATTCCTAGCTCCTGAGGAAGGCTAATTCTGCCTCCAGCAGAAAATTAATGGGACCTCTGATCCAGCTTAGAAAAGAACAGAACAAACATCCTTTTAAACAAATATCTTTGAATTCCTCTATTAACTCCATGGAACTTTAAAACATCGCCTTGACGCTGACTGATGCTACAAATCCAATCCGGTCAAAAGAGCGATTTGGGTTGAAACACCGATTTCGAATGAAACTCCTATTTGTGCCGACATTCTATTTCAGGCCAAAATTAAAAAATTCTACCTTAGTTCAAAACGTCACGTTACAAAACCTCTTAGATTAACTCTGGTTCCGTGTCATTTTGAAGAAATAAAATCGATTTCCTTAATTGACAAAGTTTTTGAGATATTTTAAACTGAATTTAAAACATATTTTTTTAAATTTATAAATGTTTTGTGTGACTTAAAACATGAATTTAAAAAAATTAAAATTCCTATTTTTTTTCAGTTAACATTTAGATTTTTAACTGTTTCTGATCGGGACAAAATTCTCAATGATGGGTGTTCAGTACCAGATGAAGAGCCGATTATCAATCCCAGGATCATTTTGATTTCTAAAAGGTCTATGTAAATCAAGTGCTGTCGGAGTTTGTCGGAATTCGCTGTTTATTTATTTAGATCATTTGAGGGTTTTGATGCAAGGAAAGTTGTTTCCCTGTGTCTTGCTAGACAATTTCTTTCTCTCACCAGAATCTATAGAACACACTAGCAAGTCCGAAATTTGTCCATGCATTGAATATTGCTGCCACATATGGTCTGTTTTTCCTGCTATACATTTTAAGATTCTTGATAAAATACAAATAATAAGCTAAAATATTATTGGTCCTCAGCTGGCATCTCGGCTTAAGTCACATTTCAACTGCCGTAACGTATTTTCCCTTGCCTTTTCTATAAATATATTCATGGAAATTGTTCTAATGAACCTTCCTCTATTGTACTGGGGTTTCATTTTTTTTTTTAAATTGTTATTTTTTTTAAATCCTCACCTACCACAGACATTTTGTACATATCGGAGCTATTTAGGACTTCATAGAGATTTTGAAGGATCAGGGTGGCTGTAATACGAATTGTATGTAGGAATTGATTGTTTTCCTGTAAGGAATAACGTAGTATGTTTGAGTTAGAAATTGTTGCTAGCTAAGTTTAGGATTAGACAGATTGAAGACAAGCCTTGCTCTGCCTTGGGGCACATATTTGTATTTTTCAAAATAAATACTCCTTTTGGCTATTGTTCCTAGATTTTATTCATTTAAGAGCAGTACTTGATTGGCGGTTATGTCTCATTCATTTATAGTTGAAAGGGTTAGATGTAACCGTAAGTTCTATGTTAAGGATTTCTTCTTGTGCACTTTTCGTTGGTGGAACTCTCTTCCACTTTTTTGCTGCCCAGTCAAATTTGATCTTAAAAAGTTCAATGCAATTTCAATTGTTATCTTCTGTCTTATACTTTTATTGTCCTTCTCTACTTAATAGAAGTTTTTTTTCATATCCTCTAACACTCAGTAACCTCTTGCATCCTAATGGAATTATTGACATGTATCCTGAATATACAAACCGTAATGAGAATACTCTACGCCCATTATCGATTAGAAAACGGTTTCTGACCAAAATTCAAAAATTGTTAGGGTGTATGAAAACAGACGCCTAAAAATGTTACGTTGTACGCTAGCAGACTCTTAACAAATCTGGTCTTGTGCGTTTGCTATATATTTAGAGATTCTTGGTCAAAATACAAAGAATAATATGCAATATTGTCGGTGGAAGCTTGGCATCTTGGTTTCAGTCATTTACCCAACGTCGTAAGTTAAATTTCTTGTACATTTCGTTAAGTATGGTAATTGTTCTGGTGAGTTTTCGTTTTTGTTTTTTTCTTGTTTTTTTTTATACCTCAACTTTAAGTATTAAAACTTACTACCAAAATGGCAGAGCAAGAACTCATTGATGGCATTTGAAATGGCTAGATACAAGCGTAAGTATTTACTTCTCTCGCAGTTCTCGCTTCTGGAATTTTTCTTTTGGTATCCTGCTTGCCAGTCAACGTCGATCTTGAAAGATACGTGATGTCAATCGGTATCTTGTGTCTTCTGAATAAATGTTGTTGTTTCTTTATGTTCTCTCTCGTTTATAATGTCTTATTTTTCTCATCTTCTCACAAACTCAGAAAAGCTTTGTTATCTTGCTTGGTGTGAAATGTTTAAAAAAATTGTTTTGTGCAACACGTATTTGAATGAATAATATCACCGACTGCCAGTGAGATGCTGTTGCCTGCGACATCCCTTT
This sequence comes from Acanthosepion esculentum, assembly GCA_964036315.1. Lineage (NCBI taxonomy): Eukaryota > Metazoa > Mollusca > Cephalopoda > Sepiida > Sepiidae > Acanthosepion > Acanthosepion esculentum. The sequence continues at coordinate 4,674,396 of OZ038505.1, forward strand.
CGTGGAAACTAGAATGGATCGATAATAATTGACATCTGGTATACACCAAGATTAGAGGCACAAAGAAGAGGAGAGTCAGCTAAATGAGACATGTAACTAAGCTTATTATCAGGCTTTCGATGAACAGATCGCGAGGGACAATTAGACCGGAAAGAGGACAATGCTGTGTGGTTTCGGTAAATACACTGGAACTAGAAATGCTATTTTCCTTAACATAATGCGATTAGAAAGAACAATACAAATTGAGAAAGTCGTATATTTCACTTTCATAAACTAGCCAAAATCATTTGATAGGTTCCGAACGAATAATTATTTGATGTATGAAATATATTAAAATCATCTGGTATATTTATTGTAAACATTTCACCAACATAAAAGCATAAATTAATTTGAGCAAGTATACACCAACAGAAAATAGTCTAAGACAATGAGGCATCTTCACACCGGACGTTTTAACATTTGAAGCGAGGTGTTCCTATGAAACATTGAAGTTATAACAATTATTTTTAGTTCTAGCTCATTTTCATGCCAGACATACCAATTCTTAACCACTCAAGCGGTATGTATTGGAGCATTATCGTCTTGGAAGATGCAGTCATCATCAGGGAATAAAGTCTGGGCAATTGGGTGAACATGATCTCACAAAATGTTCAGGTAATCTTTGCTGTTGATTCTATCATGTAGGGAAACTATTGGACCGAGACATTTCCATCATATAGCGACCCAAACTATCACTGATCCACCACCATGCTTCCCTGTTGGAGGAAGGCAGTCAGGGTTCTAAGCTTCTTTGGTCTGCCTCCACACATAAACTAGCCCTGAAGTTGGGAAAAGAGAAAATCTGGACACGTCTGAGAATATGACTTGCTTCCCTTGGTCTGCAGACCAGGCATTGTGATCTCTGTACCAATTCAACCACATCTGAATATTGCGAGTGGAGAGAAGAGGTTTTGTTTATGTCGGCTCTTCCATGATATGCAGATTTATGGAGCTCACGACGAACAGTTTTAGTAGAAACTGGACTATTCAGATGATTATTCAACTCAGCAGTTACTTTGGCCGCAGTACTTCGATGATTTTTCGCCATATTGTGTTTCAATGCACGCCAGTTCCTGTCAGTAAGTTTGCAAGTCCGGCCTGCTTGCTGTAGGTTTTACCCTGTTTCTTGAATTGCGTCATAGTTCTTGATATGGTAGCTCTTGAAAAACCAGACAGTTTAGCAACCTTAGTGATCGAGACTCCTGCCATGCGAGCTCCAACAATTTGCCCATTTTCGAACTCAGAGAGGTCACGCATTTAGCTTAAATTTTATAAATTCTAAAAATAAATAAGCCAAAGACAGTAAATTAGATAAATAAACGTATTTACAATAGATATAACCTGCAATTACGAAATTTTAGTTAAATTTCTTAATATAATAGGTCTTTGAAATAGAGGAGTGGAATTTGCACCTGTTCCAATTATTTTCTCCAACCCATGTATATATATGTATATATTTTTTTTTCACTGATATATTTTTTTTAAGTTATAATCTTTTTTTCTCACTTTTTACATTGCTAGTTGTATACGTCGGCCGCTCGATTTTCCGTTGGGAATTATTGCAAGTAAAACCCTATCTCACTTATACATTTTTACCCATTCTTGTTTTGGTATACAAGTTTTATAACTTCTAATTTATCTATGCAGGGCACATGTAATTATGTGTGTATAATTTTTTGTATGACATAGCGGTAATATTTCTCTCAGAGAATTAACAATGTTTGAACATTTCTTTCGTTTCAGCAATTCTCTTCCGTCTGTATATTAAGATGTTATTATATCATAGGTATAATAATGCCCATAATGGGCAAAGTTATCTGGGAATCTCGCATACCACTTCCATTAGAGTAAATATAATTATTTTAGTAAAACGATATATATATATATGTGTGTGTGTTTAGGATTTGCTTAGTTTGATGTTGATTTTTAATACGTTTACTTATCACAATATATTTTTAAAAAGACTATAAACCACTGATGTTAGTAGATAGTAAAATACGGACATATCGGTTTGTTACGATGACATGTTCTTTTAAATAATTTGGCGTCACACGTTTGTTTAATACAGGTGGATATGAATTCCGATTCTAGCGTTAGCATGTTAATGGATTAAAAAAAATATTTGACCTTTTTGACGTAAGTATCAAAGTTAACCCCATTTTTTATCTTCTGTACTTTTCATGTGAACACGATCAGAACAAAGAGACACAGGAAGCAGATTTGATGCTGAGACGACATCAGGATGATTGACTTTGGGAATATTTAATAAGTTACGAAAACCTCAAAGAGTAAAGGGTAAACAGCCGTATATATTTTATTTTCTTTCTTCCCTAAATTTTTGAATATGAATATTCCTGCAGTGGAAAGAAATAGATTTACGCTTCTGCTGGGGGAAATGTAACTCGTATCCATCCCGTGTTTGTCTAAGTGGAAAATTGTTCAAGGAAATAAACACATGATCAGAGAAATTCGATTTGTTTACTGAGAAAATAAGTTTCCGAAGGTATTTTGAGCTAAGTACCACATTCCAAGTTGACATTTAACAGATTCAAAAAAGTAGGCCTATATCATATTCAAAAAGAGTTTCTCATACAATCACCAAATTTAAGCAGCTTCCAACCTGATTCATAAGTAAATGATTATGTGTGGGTCGTATAATGGATAACGGCTCGAAATTGGATAATTGTGAGTTGAGTTTCAATTCCAATCAGGTTCGTTTATTCACTTACACACAAAAACCCCGGGAAAAGGTAAGAATCCACATCCTGTCTATATCTCTGACATGAGGCATCATGATTATTTACATTATACGAACTTTCATCCTCATCTTCATCGCCATATTCACAACGTTTCAGCCGTTGTACGCCCCGGCCTTCTTCAGATGATTGGAATTTCGAACCAAATCCTTTATTTCGTCCACCGGGGTAAACTGTTCTATTTCCACGTTCCATGCATCTTCCGGATGTTTCAGTTATTTCCCTTTAACTCAACTCTCCAAATTGTTGGTTCTCTACTGCTGTAGCCTCGCAGCACTTTGGGTCTAGTCACGAGATCTAACAAACGTCTTCATCCACTGGGCCATATGTCCTTGAGGACATGGACACGTGACAGCCGATAGAGGCATGGAACGTGGAACTAGAACATTCTACCCCAGTTGACGAAATAAAGGGTTCGGTTTGAAATTTCAGTGTCCTGAAGAAGGCCGGAGCGTACAGCGGCTGAAACGTTGTGAATATGACAATGAAGATGAGTATATCATTTCGTATAATGTAAATAATATAAATAAAAAGAATATACTTTTCCTCTTCCTAGGTATGAATTAATTCGTTGAACGTATATTATTTTTTAAAAAATCCTGATTACCTCTAAAATTCTTAGATTCTAAAAATATTTTCTGTAATTAAATAAACTTGAAAATGTTAATAAACCGTAAAAAGAATCGACCGCTTCAAAAGTATTACTTACATTCCTGTCATTTTATTAATTGAATCGTCCTGGCTCTGAGGATAAACTACATCCGGCAGCAATACTGCTGATCGAGAGATTGGAAATTTTGAGGAGCGTGGAACCACATCTTAAATGCTGTTGTTCCCAGATCCACACTGAAACAGGGTGGTAGCACCTGTTGAAGCTGCCGCTATTGGCAAATATTGAAACAGTACATTTTTATATTAAAATTGCTAATCATACAGTATATGATCTACAAAATATGTTTTTAAAACCATACCTTCACTCTGAAAGTATAAAATAATGTCCAAAATTTCTGTAGTTGAAAGCATAAAATTATGTTTAAAATATTTAGATTTTAGCATAAAATGACCCCTAGAGTTTAATATGACGCTAAAAGAAAAATCAACCAACTAAGCAATTCTTCCAAGACATTAGTCCATACAATGTCCTACAATTATTAGGTGCCGTTAAATGGCCAAGTCAAATTAAATCGTTAATTAAAATTTGCTTTCTGTCGTTAACACCATTAATAGAGATATTTCGCTTCACGCCACGAATCTGGTAAACTATTAGCTGAACCACGTACTGCAGCTGGAAATGTAGCCTGCGTCTAGGGTAAGATAAAAACCTGATGGAGTTTTTCAGGCCGATTTTGAATTCACCGTTTTCTTTGTTTAGCATCTCAAATCAACAAAACCCTGTAAAGCATGCCATATACACATAGGCAGGAAGTCACTTTAAATATACACAAGAGTATATTTAAGAAGTAATCTTCTTTTTTTTTAGATTATTATCAAGCGGATCATTGTTCTCAACGTTGTTGTTATTATCACAACGTTTCACCGGTTGTTACCTATCCGTGTAAAACTTCTATTGATGCATTGCCTAGTTTTTATTCCGTGTTGCTCAGTTATTGCTCGCGCCGTTTTTAGTGAGTCCAAATACGCTTTGCCACCGCCTGCCAGGGGATTGAATTAAATTACTCTTTGGACGTCTAAGAGAATAGCTGTATATCCCAGGTTATGAGAAGATCTTTTTCAGTCAGAACATAGAAATAGATACGATATCAGAGTCGGTTATGAAGAAAGAAAGAATGACAATTCACAACACTGCTTCAACATCGGAAGCCGTATGAGAATGCATAATAATAGGTGAGGGTATTCAAGCGAGACAGGTAGCAGCAACAGTCTCATCAGTGGGCAGATTAGATTTAAGAACTCTACACCGAATTTTCAAACAGGAAACAGAACACATGAATAATGCGTTTGTTCAGGTATTTACTGACATAGCAATTTGGAAATCTTGCCAAACTCTACAACAAAGGTCATGCTGACTTTTGCTTTGTCCCCTGTTGGTTATCATCTTCTGTAGTTTCTGCCTTTAAGAACTCAGGTGAAACTTTGATCCCTCGAATTGTCTTCCTATTAGGGTTTTACGACTTCTGTTACAAAATGCTCAATGATCTAATAAACTCCGAAATGGTTAAACATCTCACTACTGACGGCCTGATTTCAACCAAAAGTCTACGCCTTTCGCTACTCTGGATCAGCTACCGATGTGTTTACGATGTCGGCTGAATTTCAGGCTTTAGATAAGAACGGTAATGTTCGAGTTGGGGCTTTAGTTACTTCGAATACGTTTGACAGGGATTGGGAATGCTGATTTTCAACACAAGCCCAAGGGCTCTTTGGTCGATTATTTGACTTCATCCAATCCTTCCTAATAAAACGTGTAATTAATGTGATGTTCAATGACTACACTTATAGATCATTTCCCATTAATGTGGGGGTATCTGCAGGGATCTAACTTTGGAACGAAGTAGTTCCTTCATCAAAGACCACTCTGATGTACTTACTTCCCAAATAGGTATTTATGCTGATATCACAACTATTTACTCTTATAATATGTCGAATACGTTCTAAAATTAAACTGCTAGAGACACCATAGAGAACCACTTTTGCGCTCCATCCACATGGCCGATGCTAACCTCAAGGAGAGAAATTCGTTGCGACTTCCACGTTTTTCACACGTTTTACAATGACATGAAGTGGAGTGATTATATTGAATCAATTGCTAGGTCTGCTGCGAGGAAAATTGGTTCACCGTGTCGTGCCGGACATAGTTCTCGACAGAAACCGTCTTGCCATTCGTCCGTTCGCTGAATAATATTATCATATTTAGCCTGGTGTTTCTGCTATATATCCAGAGATTCTCGTCAAAATCTAAATAAGAATCAGCATCTCAACATCAGTCAATTTCTCATCGCCGTAATGTGGATTCTTTTTTCTTTTCTATTTAAAATCACATGGCAATTGTACTAATGAATGCAAGAATTTAAGCGTACTAATAGATTCGCAACTACATGTCATTGTTTTGCTGTTGAAATATATCTATGTGTAACCGTAAGTTCTATTCTAGTGGTTTCTTCTCTCGCACGCGGAAATAAATTTTCTTTCTTACATGGCAGCTTCGTTCTATAGGGTGGCCACTGAAAAACTGAAGGGTTTGAAAAAGTCATAATATGTTCGTTTTTAATCTTTTTTATTTCCTTTTTTGTAGGTTATAGAGAATCCTTTGCAGATTAAAATGGCTACGCCTGATGTCCAGCAACGATTAAAACTCATTGAGATTTCCTATTCCAATAAAAGATCAATTATTCAAACTCGGAGAAGATTGCCGGCAGCATTTTAATGACAGAGTATTTCCTAGCGATAACATAGTTCGTAACATAATAGCCCGGTTTGAAAATCTGGATTAGTCAGTGATCTTATGGAAAGAGGTTCTAAGCGCATTGTGCGCACTGACGAAGCGATAGAAGCAGAGTGTCCTCAAGGATCCATCAGCTTCTACCCGTCGTTCCTCTATTCAAATAAGCATCGTCAGAACATCGCTTCAGAAGATTCTGATACTGGATTTTAAAATATTTCCATACAATATTGAAATAGTCCAAAATTTACTACCCCAAGATACTCATGTGTTTATAAAAGTTATTTTTGTTTTATATCATTCAGTCTTCCAGTGGTCACCCTGTCCAAAACATTGCGTCCAATGTCAACCGCCATTTTCAGTATTTTCGTACCCTGTTCTTTTATATCCCAGAAAGGACTTCTCATTCTCCTTCACCCTTTGTCATCTTAATGGTAATCTCGACTTGCTTGGAGTGAAAATGATTCAAAGAAAAATTATTTGCGGATGCTTAGACTCGGTGGAAACGGGGCTAGTCATACCAAATAAATCGTTAGATATGATCAGCGGAACGAGAACAACGAACTCCGTAAATTGAATAAAGGGTTCTATTTAGAAAACTCTGAGGGATCGATAAGGAACTGACGAAATATAACAGATATGAGGAAAAATATTACATATGGAAATAATGTAAAGAAAGAAAACTCCTCATCTCATCAATTCAGAATCAAACCTATTTCTATTTAATACTTGAATTCACCCAATACATGGCTTAAGAGCCAATCAAGGTAGGAACTCACTGAGGAGATGGAAGCTATAATTATGGGGATTAAGAATATAAATAATTACTGACCTTTGAATTGAATATGTTTAGATTCTGAAGTACGTCCGTTCCACAAAGTCTTAGTTCTTGCGGAAAAAACTGTCTGAGGGCAACTTTATACTGGGTGCGAGGCATAAATTGTCGTATGAATTACGCAAAAATGAAAATAAAAATGATACCTCATTTTAACAGATATATATTCACCGGAATTACACAAAATATCTTGAAATGATATAGAGTAAATTTATTCAATAAAATCGCCACTGTCTTCACAGCCTCCAGACGACTTCGTAATCTCTTGCAACACTTCTGGACGGTCTGCTTGTTTAAGTTGATAAATGCTACCATAATTCTTGTAGAAGTCGTGATGCCTCTCTTTGAATTTGTAATGAAATTAACTCAAGCTTTTGCACAACTCACATGATTTTCCTCTTCTACGAGTGTTTTCGGGAGTACAGAGATGCGAAAATTCAATATTGTTTTGAGTATGGACGCTTACATTTGTTAAAATTTGGCTGCTATTTTTATTTCTTTTGAAAGAAGCTATAGGCAGGTTGGGAAAAAATTCTTTAAAACGCGGATACTTTTATGCAATGCGCTGATAGCTATCATGTAATATTTTCGAAATTCCAGCAAAATTTCGATGCCAATTGATGACAAATGGGAATCTGTCAGAATTTTTATTTATGTTTTTCTGGGTTTTGTCTTGGTATAAAACTATGGTAAGATTAATTTTTAGCGATTTCATTCGCTATTTGTTTCAGTCATGAGTCTTGATAACCGAGCTTAACATAATGCCGAATGAAATTTTTAGCATGCTTCTAATAATCTTTTATCTCCGTGCAAATTCGTCTTATGCGTAAAATTTGGCACTTCCGGTTTGATTTTATCGTATGATATAGAGGATCAATATGGCGGTGTATGTAAATGTGATGATGATGTATGATATAAAATCATTCAGTCATCAAATGATTCCTTGAGAATTTTACTCTAATGTCTATAAATTCAACACTAGCATTGGGGAAACTAGATGTAATTTTTTTCCGTATCTGAACAAAAATGTACAAAAATATCACTAAATTCTAGGAAGTTTAACACACTTGCATGCATACCTCCCCCACATAAAGGAAATATCAATAAATCTTGTATGCGTACCTCCCCACATGAAGGAAATATCAATAAATCTTGTATGCTTACCTTGCGAGATGAAGGAAATATCAATAAATCTTGTATGCGTACCTTGCTAGATGAAGGAAATATCAATAAATCTTGTATGCGTACCTCCACAGATGAAGGAAATATCAATAAATCTTGTATGCATACCTCCACAGATGAAGAAAATATCAATAAATTGTGTATGCGTACATCCCCAGGTGAAGGAAATATCAATAAATCGTGTACGCGTACCTCCCCACATGAAGGAAATATCAATAAATCTTGTATGTTTACCTTGCGAGATGAAGGAAATATCAATAAATCTTGTATGCGTACCTTGCTAGATGAAGGAAATATCAATACATTTTGTATGCGTACATCCCCAGGTGAAGGAAATATCAATAAATCTTGTATGCGTACCTCCCCAAATGAAGGAAACATCAATAAATCTTGTACGCGTACCTCCCCAGGTGAAGGAAATATCAATAAATCCTGTATGCGTACCTTCCCAGATGAAGAAAATATCAATACATCTTGTATGCGTACCTCCCCAAATGAAGGAAATAGCAATAAATCTTGTATTCGTACCTCCCCAGATGAAGGAAATATCAATAAATCTTGTATGCGTACCTCCCCAGGTGAATGAAATATCAATAAATCTTATATGCATACCCTACCAGATGAAGAAAATATCAATACATCTTGTATGCGTACCTCCCCCGTTGAAGGAAATATCAATAAATCAATGAATCGAAGCCATGGCTGTGATTTGAAAGCTTGAAGTAATTTTCCTTCAAAATTTGTCAAAAAGGCATTCGCCATGTTAACGGCCAGCGGTCGGGGTTCCCATTGCACATGCTTTGATTTGAGGGAAAATATTTTTTACTAAACTTCATCGTGTTGCTTTCCAAGACGAAAAGTCCACAGAGAAAAGCTGACGTAATGGTTTTGTTTTTGCGTTTCTCGAAAGTTTCAATCGCCTCATCGTTATCAATATTTGGATAAAGAGACGAGATATCCATAGGGACCGAAAAGCAATCATTAAAATTGATTTTTATTTCAGATATTTTATTTATTTTTATTTTAGAAATAAAATTAAATGTGTTCCGGACATCAGACGAAGACGGTTTTCCTATAGGAGATAAAAAAAAAATCTAACCCTCACTGATTATGGCTGTACTACATTCATATTTACTATGGGCGTAGCGGAGTAAATTTATCTTTTTTTACGTATTTTTAGAAGGCCGTAAAACATTGCTGTCCTTTGCTCCGAACGTAATATGTTAAACCCTTTTTTATTGATATAAATATTTCCTTCATTTCAGAAATTATCTTGTCTAGATTTTTCTGTTATAAGGGTTCGGGTCTATTTTTATTTATTCATTAAATTTTTTATCCCTTAAAACTTCTTCACAAGCCGAAATATAGTCTTCCTTATACATAATAAAAATACCTCCTTCTTTGCCATTTTTATGACAATCGAATCTTCACTGGCGAGACGTCGAAGAGCGTTACGTCGCGAAGAGATTATTCCAGGTTTTGTTATGGTTTGGTTTTAGGTCTTCCAGTATACCACCCTGAAAGATTTCAAAAAATCCTATTAACGAATGTGAGCTCCCTCTCGGGCTACCTCTGGATACCAGGATAGATTTTTGTTAACCCAATTATACCAGATTCTATCATTTCTTTGTCTTTGGTTGTATTTTCTTCAGCTTGTGACGACAGACAAATTTACCCTGAGCTAATTTACTTTCATCAAAAAGTTCTAGTACTTTGTGCATTAATTAAATCCAAGCTCTAAACGAGAAATCTCATCTGAAGAAAGCATTAAATTTGATAAATTTATTACGGCTTTATTTTCCAGTGGGTTCGAGGGAGTATTGGCATTGGATTTTTTTTTTAAGATGTTGGTGTGCATCGATCTTCAGGGCCTTTTGATATTGTTCACTGAGCACATGGAACTTGTTTTTGTCATCATTTTTTGTGGAAGTTTATGAAATAGTATTGAGGATATTTAGCAGATCTTTATGGAGTTACCCATTTTCAGGTAAGTGGTAAGCATTTTGTTGTGTCTATTGTATAGTGATTTTCTAAGCGCAGCTTAGATTCGGCACAAGGTCGAAAATATGGGTCACCCAGTGACGATCGAACTCACTATTCATTCGTAATTGATATAGCAAGACAATCTGTCTAACCATTACACCACGTCCATGTGCCTAGTTGTGAGTCTTGGATATGCTGGTATTTGATGAATTTTAGCTTTCAAGAAAGGAATAAATCAATTATTTTCAAAACAAAATTGAAAATGCGACCTCATTTTGAATTGGTCAAACGAAAAACTTTTCTGGGGAATGTTATGTGACTAATTCGATTACATATGCTACAGCAAAAAAAATCCACAATTAGATGGGTCAACTTGTTGATTGGATATATGCACTTGTTGTATCGTAGGAATTGTGTCAGTTTGTGGTAAGCAGATGGATGTTATTTGCCTAGAAAGTTTCTGATATACAGGTATTCTTAAACTGTCATAAATATATATGTCTCCAAAGAATTTAGTTGACAAAGTAAAATGTTATTTTTTTCTGTAGTGTATAAAAATTCTACGTTGTGGACAACGTGTGAGGAAATCAATATGGGAAAAGATAGTAGGTTGTATCGGAATTTCTGGAAATTTGTTAGTAGTCAGAATCAAAGCAGCGTCCACAAGTTTGTCGGATAAATCTGACCAGAAACTCAAATTCAAATTGAAAAGATTGCAGCCAAAATTCTTCTCCGGTAGTAGCATCAGAAAGGATATACCTCAATCTTTTAAGCTTCTTCTCGTTGTTTGAACTTAAAGAGGAAATTTCCTTGCTCTCGAACTATCCGAGAGAATTGCATAAATAAGTGAAACGATATTCAGACTAACAAACTTGTGCGAGATCATTTTGATCTAGTTTCCATCTCTGTGATGAGAGTGACCAATTGGGACACATAAATGAGGAAGGAGGGCCTGGAGAATCTGATACTCACGGGTTGAATAGAGAGAAGGGGGGACAAAGGAAAACAACACATGAAATACCTAGCGGGCTTGAGCAAGTGGATGACAGAACGTGGTCTGGGGTAGATGACAGAGGGAAGGAACTTGTTAAGAGCTGCAAGAGATAGAGAGAGGTGGAGAGCCATGATTGCCTACGTCCTGAAAGGACATGCCACATAAAAAGAAAGAATGTTGCAAAATGGCATCGGTAACAAAGAAAGAATTGTTCTCCTCATATCAATGTAAACTTTTCCTGCAAAGAATCATCTGTCCGATATGCACACATGGGAATGTCTGATGTCAAACTATCAGGAACGATATTTTGGTGTCTGCAGTCTTGTAGGAAAATCTGGTGACTTGTTATTTTAGCGCGAAAAAGGTTGAGTTGCTTGATGGAAAGGAACACAGATTTTTCTCTTTTAGATTCATAATTGAACAACGGTTTTTGGTTCAGGGGTTCGTTCTATGCTGGCGCCAAGTAAACTTAAAAGGGCTGACAAAACAAATGTGAACAAAGACATGACAAAAATGTCGAAATTTATATTGGTACCTTCTTTAAAAAAAACAACGGGTTTTCCACTAGAGATATATGTCACAATTCTTATTCGGTATAACATGTCCACCATGATCTCGATCTACTTCGGATGAAGAAGCAAATGATTGATGTAATTCTTCGAACATTTATTGACAGTGAAGAGAAGAGCGCAATTTAAGGAAATATAAAAAGAAGAAAAAAAAGCACATTGACAATGTCAAACAATATTTCAACAGAATGTCAAGTTATATTTAAAGTTATATTTAAACAATTTTTCAAATATAAAAATATATAAATCAACAAAAATTCATTAATAATAATAAAAATTGACAATAATAATAATAATAATAATAATATAATAATAATAATCAGTAGCTACGTAGTGCAGGGTTGAAAGCTGAAACTGAAGGTTTTATCATGGCTGCACAAGACCAATGCTTGTTAACTAGGAATTATCAAGCACATATACTAAAATACTCTGTTAGCCCAAGATGCAGATTCTGTCATAAATATCCAGAAACCATTGATCATCTTATATCAGATTGCACGATATTGGCACACGCTGAATATAAAACCCGGCATGACAGAGTGGGCCAATATCTGCACTGGAAAATTTGCAACTCCTATGGGAAGGAAACTGGTACGAACACCAGCCTGACCCGGTTACGGAGATAGGACCTGTTACAATTCTATGGGACTACACAATACACACTGACAGAACAATCAAAGCCAACAGCCCAGACATTGTTATTAAAGGCCACAAACAAAATAAGTGCCTCCTTATTGATATGGCAGTCCCTGCAGACTGCAATGTATCTTTGAAGATATTCGAAAAACTGTCAAAATACAAGGACCTTGAAATAGAAATCTCAAAAATGTGGCAGGACTTGGAAAGAAATGTGTAAACGCCAGATATCAAAGGAAATAATAATAATAATAATAATAATAATAATAATAATAATAATAATAATAATAAGAAGAAGAAGAAGAAGAAGAAGAAGAAGAAGAAGAAGAAGAAGAAGAAGAAGAATATTGTTCTGTGCTGAAGCCAAATGAACATGAAAATATGCACGATAGTATGGGGAAATGCTTACACTGGTCAACCTGCAAAGACTTTTAAGATTGAAGCAAATTTGCCATAAATAATTGTCAAAAACTGTAAAGAAAAAAACTTGTCTACTAATTGATATGACTTGACCTGAGGACTGTAACTTAGCAACCACGGGATTTGAAAATCTATCAAGGTATAAAGACCTGGAAATCGAAAAAGAAAAAAGTTGGAAACTGAAAAAAAAGGATAGTACCAATCATAGTAGGTGCGCTTGGAATGATAAGAAAAGGAGCATAACAATACATTGAAAGAAAAAACCCGGGAAATCCCAGTTTAAGGTAAATACGAACGATCTTTTTGATATATAGAGCCCACACACTGCAAAGAACTTTGTCCATGTAATGTTTGTTATGATATGGGAGTTGGAATAACAAATGAAGAATTGTAGCCATAACAACACACCACTTCTTGTAGACTTGGTAGGTAGTGTGACCATAGCAGAAATTGAAATAGGATGATGATGATAATAATAATAAGTCTTTTCACTCCCCTCGAGTAATTTATAAATTTTTAATAATGTGAAATGCCAGACGATAAAAATATTTACTACGAATGCTGTAGTAAATAAAGTAACTCGCGTTGATATGTTTAAAATTCTACAATTCTGTAACAATTATATATATATATATATATATATATATATACAGTGTAACCCGGATATAAGAGACCCGGATATAAGAGAAACCCGGATATAAGATAGATTTTATCTGGTCCCAAATTAGAGCATGTGTTAATGCATATATAATAGACCAAACCCGGATATAAGAGTAACCTGATATAAGAGACTTCTTCTCCGGTCCCGACAACTCTCTTATATCCGGGTTACACTGTATATATATATATATATATATATATATATATATATATATATATATATATATATATATAAAATATTATATGTATATATATATATAATATTATATATATATATATATTTGTATATACATTTTGTGTTTATATATATATATATATATATATATATATATACAAAACTCATATAAGTGTGTGCGTGCGTGCGTGTGTGTGTGTATGTATGTGTGAGTCGTGTTTCTAAGAGGAAGTGCATTTAGTTTCCTAAGCAGACAATATTTATCCATCATTTCCCATTATAAATTCGAGAAGCCGATATCGGCGCATTTGTATTTATAAAAAATTATATTTCATTTCATCGGCCACATCCCGGTTTGAAAGCGAAGTAAATTATTATTATGACAAAATATGCTAATCCACAGACATTTTTCTTGGTACCCTGAATTTCACTCATTTTTAGTAATGTGAAATAGCAGATAACAACAATAGTTAAAACGACTGGTGCAAAAAAATAATGTTCTTAACTAATTTGCCAAGCCTTAATTTGTTGGTAACATAATTTATTCGTATTATATATATATATATTTTTTAATGATGGAGGCTTACCCAAATTTCTAATATATGATGTATGTAAATATTTGGCATAACATATATGTTTAATAATTCTATATCATTCTGTTGTTGGTCAGGCAAAAATTATTTCAGCTCTGGCTCGGATAGTTTTATTTATATATCATTTCTAGATATTCAAAATAAATAAGAGGTGAAATAGGGAGACATTAGATGAATCGCTACAGAAAACATTAATGGCGATTAGAGAACGAAAAACCGGCTTGTTGAAAAGGAAGAAGGAACGAAACTGTAGGAAATACATTGGCTGAATTTTACATTTCTTCAAAAACCTACTAAACAAATTAAGCATATAGCCGATATTGAATTCAAGATAAAAAAAAATGGAAAAGAATAAATATGATTCTTAAATAATTAACATTTGTCCTTTTTCTTTTATCTCAACTGATATTTCCACAAAATCCTTTCCTAAAAAAACGAAAACCAACCGCAGAAAAAAACAAAACTTTCTTGCATCTGATCAGATTATTAAAAAAGAAGATAATAATCACATTCACACGAAGACATAAAATATTTTTTTCATTTTACGCATGCGCACAAGTGTTGCTATTCTTTGATGTTTCTCCACGTCAGTTAGCATTTATCAAATTTTGTTCTTTTTTACTTCTTTCTCATAATAATATTAATAATATAATCGGAGTAACATTATCAATGTCATGTTTGTTATAAACATTATTGTTAGCGTGATAAAATTTAATCATCCGGTAAACTTATTTCAGTTATGTGTATGCAACAATATTTCTCTCCAATGCTTATTATTAGATATATTTTCAACAGAGTATTATGGATGGTTTCGGTGGGGATCACGTAACAGCAAGTTAGAAATATCTTTTTTAAAACGACCCAAACACCTGCCCTACGGACATAAGATTAATTAATAATGAAAGGCCTCTTATATCTCTACAAAAATTCTATAAACGTTTTCCGCAAAACATCTATATTCTAAAGTTCTTTATTATCATTTCTTAATCTGGACGCAGCGACTTAGAGCTGACCATTAGAGAAGCATTGGTACAAACAACTTTATAATATTTATAATAGTAATTTCGGAAACCTCCCTTTTTCTAGCATGTTTGAATAATTCGGCACAGTGTTAAGAAAATTTAATTAAAAAGGTTATTTTGAATTATTTAGATATTTCGCTATTTTTCTCAGCTTCGCTCCACTAACTTTGTTTCAGTGTGAAATGGCAGTCTACAACAATGGTTATAACGAACACTGCAGGAAATAAGATTGGAATTAACGTTGACAGGTTGAATTTTATAGCATTCGATAAATTGTGATACATTTTTAAAACTATTTACTTTATGTTGTTTATAAAACTATTTACTTTATGTATATTTATAAACAAAATATTTCTAGATGCCAAGATTACAGATATTTTACGTTTACCATAAATGCAAGCGCTGATATGTCATCCTGCTTAAGACAAGGCCGATATTTTTTTTATTAAGGAGATGAATTTTTAAAAAATATATATCGACAAACACTGCTTATTTATGGCAATTTGTAAAATGTTAATTAAAAATAAATAACACAGACGATGTATTTATTAAAATATACACTAAAAAACTGTTATGCAAATCAAATGTTGCCGCTTATGCTGTAAACGCCATGTGTTAGTAATATTTACAAACGCCGATTTGCATGTGTGCTGAAAGTGAGCCGAGTCCTGCGCAATTATGTCAAGTAAAAGTTGCCGATTTAGAGTGACATTTTGATACCGGTTAAACATTAGAAGTTTGTTTTATCTGGATGAAACTTTGGCAACCCAGTCCAATATTAGCTTAGTTTATGGTTGTTTAGTTTCTCCTTTCAAAGTTAAATTAAATGTGTCTGCGCATAAATCTCTTTTATTTTTTGTCCCCACATTCTTTAGTTTAATTCCTCCTTCCCGGTTAGGTGGCCAAAAATGTCAGTTCTCTTTTGGTTTGGGGAGGCTTTTCTTATTTCGAGTGTTATTTTCGTATTTGTGTGTGTGTGTGTTTGAGTAAGAATTTTGGCGAATGATTGTTTAAGTCACTTAGTCCGGCATTAATTTCGCCTAGTTAACTGATATTTCTGCCACAATCAAGGGGTTTTATTATTAACACTATTACGTTAGTTTTTTCTAAATAGGTTTGAAATATTTTAAATGCACAATTTTAAAAAAATGTTTTTATTCTTCCCATAGACAGAAATTATACATAAGTGGACTAGTTAGAACTTCATAGAGATTCTGAGATATTATGTGGCTGTAGTAAGAATAGTATGTAAGGATGCGTTGTTTTGGTGTAAGGAATACTGTAGCATGTTTGTGTCAGTAATCGTGGCTTTAATAAATTATAAGTCAGACGAAGACCGGTTTTCTCCATCCCTCTTTTGGACTTAGGCCAAAGTTCTATATTTTATACGGAATAAATATCGTTCTGAATGAGAGATCGGGAACATCGACACGGTGTAATGGTTGTCACGCTTGTCTCGCTATATCAATTAAGACTGAGAAGTGAGTTCGATACTCACCCTGTGCTCCACACATTACGCCTTGTGCCAAATCTAAGCTACGCTTATTAAATCATTTTAATTTATGTTCTGCATTAATTTCCTCCAATTAACGAGTGGGTTTGCCCAAATTATTGACTATTGAATTTTATCATTAAAGCTATTTTGTTTAGTTTCTTGTAAATCGGTATAATATACATTGTAAATACATATTGAGGTTAGATTTTGAAATTGTTATTTTATTTCCCACCCGCCACAGAAAATATGTATATATGGGAACTAGTTATGTCTTCATAGAAACTCTGAGATATTAAGGGGGCTGTTGTAGGAATGGTAAGTAAGAAGGTGTTGATTTGAATATTTTCAGTTTGATCGCATCAGTGATTGTGGATAGCTAAGTTTCAAGATCAGACAGTTTGAAAATCAAAATTTCCCCATCCACTTTGGCCTTGTGCCACATTTCTTGTAAAATTATAAGAATAAATATTGTTCTCAACACGAGATAACACATAGTTTTCTCTAATAAGTCTCCTCCAATATTCTTGTCGATAGACGAAAATAAATATACAGTTTAATAATTAAACAGGGCGTCAACACAAATACGAGTTTCTACTAAAATAATGTTTAAGTATGTGTATATATATTATATATACATATATATATATATATATATATATATATATATATATGTATATATATGTGTGTGTGTGTGTGTGTGTGTGTGTGTGTGTGTGTGTGTGTGTGTGTGTGTGTGTGTGTATGTGTGTGTGTGTGCTCGGAAGAAATTCCTGAAGACATTGCGAGGTTCCATTTATATCTCTCAGTTTTGTCTCCGTCTTCGGACACAGCTCAGCTCAAAATATACCTGGAGACAGCTACCGGCGGCAGCGGTTCACTCATTATATACCTATAATAAATTCCTTAACTTTTATTATTTAACAAAAAGCCAAGACATTCATCATCCCTCCAAGTCCTACGCACGTTTTCCACGCTTAATTAAAGAAAGATCTCTCTAGTTATCTCCCTTTAATTCAACACTTTTTTTAAAATTCACTCCTGCAATTGCCTGGCATTGAACTCACAACTCTTTGAGTCAAATCACTGGATTAAACCAACGCTTTTATCCAACTCAAGGCACATAGCCTAGTGGGTTGATTGATTCCAGTGATTTGACCCAAAAGATTTCAAGCCGAAGTAAAAAAAAAAAAAAAAAAACATTTGGAGAGTTTAGTTAAAGGAAGATAACTTATACTGAAACATCCAGAAGAGACATGGCACGTGGATCTAGAGTAATCTAAGAAAGAAATGGTTAAGTTCGAAATTTGAAT
Source organism: Acanthosepion esculentum (assembly GCA_964036315.1). NCBI lineage: Eukaryota > Metazoa > Mollusca > Cephalopoda > Sepiida > Sepiidae > Acanthosepion > Acanthosepion esculentum. Next base: position 4,692,465 of record OZ038505.1, read on the forward strand.
TACCTGATGAATGCCGGAGGGTACAACGGCCAAAACGTCGTGAATACGGTAACGAAGATGAGGACAATATCCCGAACAATGTAAATAATGTAAATAATTAAAATACCTCATCTCAGAATTATCGAAACAGATATATACCTTTTTCGTCAGTCAAATACCTGAACATTTCAGTGAGTTTCTCCCATTTGTCTGCTTGTTTCTCGAATATGACAATCATGCAATTGCTGTTGTTGACTGTATATTAATTATTTTTATTGTAACTTAGTTTTATAAGCGTTATATTAAGAACAGAAATAAGGGGAAAAAATCATTTTTGTTGTTTTACATTTGTTTTCCTTTAACCCCAATCGCATTCATGACTAATCCTAAATTTATGCCAGCACCTGATAAAAGGAAATTAATTTTCTTATATTTCAACACATTTATCATAATAATCCTGTTTTTAATTCGTTTATTTTCTTCTTTCTCTCATTCTTCTGCATAAGATTTTGTATTTAAACAATACTATTGTAGGCAACTATTCGTGGTTTAATTACCGTTATTCCCCGTGTATAACACGCCTTCATCCATAATGCGCACACCTAAAATTCTACTGAAAGTGTGGGAAAATACTTCGACTCATGCATAATACGCACCCCTTGTTTCTTAATCAAGTCCTATAAATTGTACATCTCTAATTTCAATTCGGCCAGAGTTTCCTACACTTATTAAAAAAATCGTTTTAAACATATAAAAATACTATTGTAATTTTTGTGATAATTCTTATTTTATTTCACGAAAAATTTTAAAAGAATTTTGTAGATGTGCATAGTACGCACCCCTGATTTTGCTTAGTGTTTTTTTTTTAGAAAAAAAAAAAGCGTATTATACATGGGGAATTACGGCATTTGCAACCAGCTCTGACAGATTAGAAATACAATGTATTGATTACACCAACTGCATCCTCCCGGGCTTTCAAGTAAATTTCAAACATGTAAACAGGAACATGTTCTATCTTTTTAACCCCAGTGTAATATGTACGCATGTGAAACATTTGATTTCAGTGTTAACCTAGACACAGAAAGAAAAAGTACTAAAAAAAACACCTAAAGAAGGAAGGGAAGGAAAACGAGAAAAAATAATTAAACATCAACTGAAAGAAAAAAGAATACATGGTTGCTAGCAAAAGATGAACCCAAATGCAAATTACAAATTGTTGTTACCAAAACCAAACAAGTAAACACATTTACATATCTGGGAAGTGTTTTAACCGAGGGCGGAATGTGCAACACGGAAATCCGAAGTGGCATTTGGATAACCAAAGTTGCCTTTCAAAAGCTAAGTAGAGTATCAAGAAATAGAAAAATATCGTAAGGAACAAAGAAAATAACACTGGACTGTTAGGTGATATCTGTCTCCTATATGGTAGTGAATGCTGGATAATCTCAAGATGAAGAAGAGACTTTAAGTAAGAGATACGTGGTTCTAGAGAAGTTTGCTGAGGATGCCATAGAACGAACATGTGAACATGGAAAAAACTTTAGAAAAAATGAAAGCAAAAACGATACTTAACATATGAAATTTCTAGAGCGCATAATGAGGAAAGACGGTTTGGTAAAACTGATACTCACAGGACAGATTGAGGGAAATTATTTTGATGGATCATAGTTAGAATATTGGTTTGATTATGTTTTCCATTACATGTATTCAATGCAAAAGATATCAGCATTATTTGTATCCATTCTTGAAATAGGAAAACTTTGAAATCTCTTTGTGAGGAAAAACCTATAGAAATTAGGCATGTCTGAAAATCTTTAAAACTAATTCTTCAAACATTGATAAAAGCTATTTATCTAACTGCTGGTGTCAAGGCTTATCACATGAAACCCCAGATTTCATAACGAGTACAATGTTGATATTTTAAAGAAAATGAAAGATCAACCTCCCCTATCATGAGAACGCGGTGTTACGATGTCTATTTTTTTTTATTTGAGAGCAAAATTTGTTTATATTTCTTAGATGACGTATTTTGTACACTATTTACATTGCTCAGACTAGAGCGTACAACGGCCGAAAAGTTGTGATAAATATAGCAACAAAGACGAGGATGTTACTCCGAGCAATGTAAATAAAGAGCAAAATTATTTGATATTTACTTTTATCAGTTTGATACCTCTCGCCACGCTGATGACAAAATGGCCAAATTTCAATTTTTTCCAATATTTGAAAATATATTCAATTTCAATACAGGGCTCATAAAATATATTTCTCTTATCCAATATTTCAATTTCATTCAAATTGGGATTATCTCTATCTATAAAAGGCAGGATGTGTGTGTGTGTGTGTGTGTGTGTGTGTGTGTGTGTGTGTGTGTGTGTGTGTGTGGTGTGTGTGTGTGTGCGTGCGTGCGTGCGTGTGTGTGCGCAAAAGGCCAAGACCGACTTTGCATTTCCCAACTCCCATCGATAGTGGAAATAATCGATTTCTTCATGCTTCTACGGCAGTTTTCATGTAGTTTGCGGCCATTTTCTAATGGCCAGAGTGCGAGCCTATAGCTGCCACGAATAGGCAGGAAGATTCTATTGGCCAGCATGAGAGCCAACAGCTGACTGACACGAATGTTAGCTAGCATGCAAAACAAATCGATAGCTGCATTCGTCACAAGTGGGACAAATTTAAATCGGCATGGCATTTTACTCCAATTGGGTCATTCGCTTGCTTAAACTAAACGTTGATTCTGATTCCGCAGAACTGAGTTGGGTGTGAAAAAGTATTTGTTGTTAACATTCTTTTTTCATTCGGTTTTTCCAGTTACGAGTCCTTTTTTAAAGCTGATCATTTTGTGTTCATTTTGTTTAGTTCTTTTTTCGTAACAGATTTAATGTTTAGTATAGAGCTTAGAAAAAATTCGCAGTGTGAGATAGGCAAGAAGTAAGACATGTAGCAACATCAGCACGGCAAAGGGCACTCCTTTAAAGGCAAGGAAAGGCAAAAATATTTTAAGTCAAGTGATAGCGATTGCTGTATGAGTCGTACGATTTTTGAATCAAGCACGAGCAACGTCGGTCCATGCTGCAAGTATATATATTTTTTACATGTGCGTAAGTACAAAGACCTTATGAATTGAATCGTCGTACTAGATTCTCGGTAAGATCTCATCAACTTGCAGTTGAAATGGCTAGATATAACCGTATATTCTGTTCTAACAGTTTCGTCTCTCGCACTTCTCGCTTGTGGAAATCTCTAGCTGCTTCTTGCTTCCGACTCAAACTTGACCTTAAAAAATTTAAATGCAATGTGCATCGTTATCTTCTCTTTTTAATTACTATTGTTCTCTCGGCTTAATATTATTTTTTCATATATTCTCTAACACGCGGTAAAATCTTGCGTACTGGTGGCTTGAGCTGAAAGGATTCAAATAATGGATACATTAATTCTTTGACAGATCTAAAATAGATTTTTTTAAATATTTTCTTTTTATGTAAAATAATTATATAAATAATCATATTTATTACCGAATAATTTCCATAAGGTTCAATAAATTCTTAAAATAACGTGCTTTTTCAAGTTTTTCAAGTTACATTTTTCGTGTTTCGAACTACATGGTTTTATAACTCAGCTCCTTTTGTATAGACTGAGTATTAAGAGACGGTATTACTCCAATACATTGACTTTCTCAAATCAATGACGAAAAATGACTTTGAGCGAGTGCTTTTACGCTTTGAAATCACCGAACAAAAAGCTGTACGCAAATGTATAGATAGAGAGTGCCGTTTCTATATTGTCTGTTAACAAGTCTAATATACTGCAGTCCTAGGAAGAGGGGGTCCGATAAATGAAAAGAGATAGCTAATAGAGTGTAGCTATGAATGAAAAAAATGAAAGACGAAAACACATGAAGGAGTTGTCAGTCAAATTTGCGAAATATTACTAGACATTTCGACCGCCCAATAGCTGGGATAGAGAGTGTGACTATAAATCTCTATACTGGTGTCAACACCGGGTGCTAACAGTCTGTTTCATGCTTGAATATTGCGTTTAAGCATGAAAAAGAATATAATGTGTACTTATGTGTGGAAAGAGATAAGACATGATAAATCAAATCAACCATTGCTGCCCTCTGTGGTCTGGAGACCCTTCTGTTTGTCTCAAGGTTCTTGATAAAATCCAGAGACGGATATGCAATGTAATTGGCCCTTTTCTAGAATCTCGTCTGCAGTCGCTCTCTCACGGACGTGTCGTCGCCTCCCTCTGTCTTTCTTACATATACTTTCAGGGTAACTGCTCCGATGCGCTGCTTTCGCTTGTTCCCAGACTTCATGAATTCAAGCGTTCTACTAGGCTGGCATCACGCTCTCACCCTTTCACTGTCGAAATTGTTAAATGTAGCTGTCTCTGCTATTCCAATAGCTTCATGCCTCGCACTTCTCGCCTGTGGAACTCCATCCCCTTTTTCCTGTTTCCCTATTAGCTATAATCTCCAACTATTCAAATGTAATCTCAATCGACGACTCCAGATGCCTTGATCTATCCCCTATCCTTCTCTTCATCCTTTCCTCTATCACTCCTATTTGCTCTCGCTCCAACTCTCTGTAACCCCTTGCGTTACTAGTGGTTTTCCGCCTTGCTTGGGGTGAAACGCTTAAAAAAAACCCCATAAAACTTATTCGATCCCTGTAACCTGGCGCTGCAGAATGACAAAGAACTGTACCAAATAACTGAAACCACATACTTTGAAATCTTTTAACAGCAGTAAGAACTAAAATGGATATCACGGATATTACATGTAATAGGATGAGAATATAATGATACAGACAAGACTGTGACATTCCACTGTACTTCAAACAACAAGCTAGACAGAAAGGCACCCGTCACTACTGGAAAGAGCAATAATATCTACCGAACTGAAAAATTGTTTTAACACAATGATTTTATAAATTTCATACAAAAGCTGCTCGGTCAATGAATTCCCATTCGCATGACAATAATTTCAATATCATCCTGCGTGTGTTTGCGTGCACATTAAATGAAACAAGCACAAGGAATCACTTGCTTGAAACAAAGACATAAACATTATATATGCGCATATAATGTCTCACGCAAGCAAAGCGTAACAGACAGAGAATCAACGCTTTGTTTACAGTATAGATGAATATTATTATTTTTATTATTTCCTTGTATTTCTGTTGTATACACATTAATTTTCGAATCCCAACCAGAGACCTAAGTTCAGGAATGACGTCATGACATCATCCACTGACCATTTTTTGCAAAAACAAAAACCGTTAAGATAACACACATTTCGTAATATGTGAGCTCTACTTGTGATACAATTTTTTTGCATTTCTTTAATGCAAGGACTACCAGTGAATCTATCAGAATATTTCCCAATCAATCGGATGGTTCCAAATGCAACTAGAATTATTTATGCCACAATTTTGAGATTTCATATCCTTGTATTTTGATAGTAATTGTCGTTGGTGTTGTTGTTGTTGTTATTATTATTCTTAGTAGTAGTAGTAGTAGTAGTAGTAGTAGTAGTAGTTATCATTTATATTTTCCTTAAAATAAACTAAGAAATCATGCAGCCTTTTTCCGGTAAATTAAAGAAAAACTACATGAACTTATCAAAAGAATAAAAAAAAAATCTTTCTCTGAAAGCAAACGTGACGACAAACGAAGAAAAATAATTTCTAAAATATAAAGCAGAAACGACAATTGAATTTCAGTTATTGTCTTTACCAACATCCCGTCAGCAAATGAAACAATAAAAAAAGTTGAGTTTCAAAGTTTTCTCTACATATTATCATTAACAGTGTGCCATTGCTTTCGATTTATTTTTATTTTCTTTATATTCGACATCGCCTGCTTCGAAAACCTTGTCTTCTTCCTCGAGTTTCATTTTAGTCTTATTTTGTTTTAACATTCCTTAGTTTAAGTTTGTTTATATTTCTTTGCTTTTATATGCGTTCATTTTTTTCGCGTTTCAGTATTTCAATTCCTTTGCTATATTTATTGGCCTTTCTCTTAGCCTCTTTTGGAATATTTACAGTATTGAAAACGTTATCGCTACGAAAATAATTATTTCTTTCCAATCTATTTCACACTCAGTTTTGAACCTAAGATCCAATTCCATTCATACAGAGGTTCTCTTGTTTTTGATTGGCTGATTTTTAATTGACACCACATTTAAATTTGTTATCATCAACGTTGTCAGGAAAGCGAGAAACTAGAAGTGAGGTTCGCTATAGAGTAACTAAGATGCAGCAATTTTGAGAGTGAAATAATTTCACCTACCTACCAAAATAGTATTCCGCTTAAATTCGCGAGGTACGAAAGTGGTCTCATCAGAAAGCTACCTTAAAATTATTCATGAAGAGGCAAAAGAAAGCAACGTTATGAAGATTCTATATCAGTTCCAGTAGAATTGCAGATTCTGATTTTCGATTTTCTCAAAACTGGAAATAGGACAATAACTGTATGATTTCGCTAAAAGCAAACGAACGAGAAATACAAGTCATGATCAACAAGATATGTTTTTGTGTGTGGTGAAAAAAAGAGGAGTTGATTCTCATTAGTTCAGACTGAATGAATGAATGATAATTATCTATGTTATAATTAGTTTATTATAAACATTTTTGACACTATAATTAATTTTAGTTTATTTATCTTTACGGACACGACTATATAATAGACTTATTCTACCCTCAATGCTGAATGTTAATTTTTATAGTAAAAATTTAGTAGTATATTCATTTGCCCATAGAATAGATAAAATAATATTTTTCTTCTTATATGTCATTTCATTTCAGGATATCAGCGATAATATTTCTCCCGAAATTCCTGTTTTTTATTTCTCTGAGCAAATTTGGCCTCTTTACCAAGAAGGAGGAGAGGAAAAGCAAGGCTATTATAAATGTATCGGTGGGTGATTAATTGAAATGTACATACTCTTTTATCCTGGCCTATATGAGATTCAGAGGAGTTTTTGTATGGATGCAATGGCTCATGATTTCGGGTCTCTGTTCTAAAGGATTTTTTTATCTGGAAATGTTATTATTGCAAATTTTTCCTGTTGGCAGAGTTTGCAAATATTATTATGGCCGTTATAAGGCTTTGCTTTTTTAAAATATTTTCCAGCTTAAAATCGGATATCTGATTTTTTTTTCATTTAAATTCTACACATAGTTAGCTAGTTTGGGAGAGCTCCTAAGACTTACTACATTGAATGACGACATATGGCTATAACATCTTTGATTGAACGTACCTTCAGTACATCCTATGTACGTTTTTATTATGACCCTTAATATCTATTAATTTCTATTGTTTAATACAAAATGAAATTAATTAATAAAATTTGCCTGAGGATACCGTAAGGTTGAATCAGAACAGCTACCTTAAAAATATTCATAAAAAGGCAAAAGAAAGCAACGTTATGGAGATTCTATATCAGTTCCAGTAGAATTGCAGATTCTTATTTTCGATTTTCTCAAGACCGAAAATAAGACAATAACTTTATGATTTCTTTAAAAGCAAAGGAATGAGAAATACAAAAGTCATGATGAACAAGATATCAAAAAAAGTAATAAAAGTGAAAAAATAGATACTTATGATTTATATATTATACAAAATCTGCATCGTCTACGACACAAAGACCTATTTGAACTGCTAGGTAAGCTTTATTTATTTGAGAAAGATATTTAAATAATTTAGAACATATACGGGGAACAAACTGCATAGAAAAGGAATTCGGTACAAACACACAACTAGAAACAGGAGAAAGAAAATTATGGGTCTACTCACCGGAATTAATGGATCTTTACAGTGAGTGGATACTTAGAAATTTAGCAGGGTTCATTACTTGTGGCGACAATCTTAATAATATAAAATATGCAGATGACACGATGTTGACATAAAAAAGAAACTGCAGGCATTCCGGGAAAAAATAGTAAAGGAAGGTAAGAAGAAAAGACTAAGTATCAATTTTAAGAAGACAGAATGTATGGTTGTCATAAAACGGAGCAGCACAAGATGCGAATGCCAATTTAGAGATGTCTGAATAAAGCATGTAAGGAACTTTCAATATCTAGGTTGGGTTATAATTGCAGACGGAAAATATGACAACGAAAGACACCTTGCAAGACCAAAAGAATTAAAACCAGAACAAAATTAGTTAGCAACAAAGAAATGTATGCCAAATATGTAATATCACTGTTCCGTTATGGTGATATATGCTGGAAAATGTCCTTACAGATTAAAAAGAACCTTGAGGCGATACAAATCTGGTTTCTATAGAAGGATGTTAACAATACTCTGGATTGCAGGTGTCAGCAAGGAAAATGAAAACAAAAATTACACTCCTTATTAGAGTAAGAAAGTAACAGCTTAAATTTTGAATGAAATTAATGGAGAAAGAAGACTTGGAGAATTTTGTACGTACAAGATTTATTGAAACACAAAGACGGAGGAACGCATCGAATAAACTAACAAACGAGTGTGTGTAATGGGATTAGGGTTGATAACAAAAAGATAAACATTACATATGTCAAGAAAATGTCGAGAGCCTTGTACTGACAGATCACTTAGGAACAAAAGAAAACAAGGGGAAAGGTTTAAGCAGAACTCGTAAAAAGTCAGAATATAATGCCATTACCAGGTGGGACAGTCCAAAATGCGAGTTATTAACATTATTCGGACTATTGTTCTCATCTTTGTCCCCATATTTATTACAACGTTTCGGCATTTCAGTATATATCTATATTTCTGTGATGAGGTAGTATGTACACTATTTAGTGGAGAACTTGGAGAGGGTTATAAACAGGAGATAACTGATAACTGACATCCATTAGACATGACACGTGGAACTAAAACAGTCTACCCCAGTGAACGAAATAAAGGGTTCAGTTCGACATTCCAACCACCTGAAGAAAACCGAAGCGCACAACGTCCGAAACGCTGTGATAAATATGACAACAAAAATGATGACGATAGTCCGAACAATGTAAATAGGGAGCAATAGAGGTATTTTCTTTTCTTCCAGATTCTCAGACTAGCTTAAAAGCCTCCATATCGAGCTGCAATTTTGCTAGCCCCTGATGGATTATCTTTCTTAGGCATTCGACTTGTTCAGGAGATTGACTGTGCATATTCTAAGCATTGCATCTGGCTGCCGTTTGAACTTTGTTTTAATTACACTGGCAATTCTTTTCCTCACTGCAGCCTTAGCTCCTTTGATTCCAATCTGATTATCTGCTTCCATAGATTATTTTTGCGAGTCATACTTCTGCCGTATACAACAGGCAACAATAAACTACAGAACTCAACATTGATCACTGCATTTAAGTATTGCGCTAATATTTAAGCTTACCTATTAAAAGTTCAACAATAATTCTTCTGCCGATACTTAATTTAAAGACAATTTGATGCAGGCAGGTCATTACTTTCAGTACAAACAATAATGTTTATTTCATAGGTGACTTTCGCTGGATTTCGCAATTATTTCCTTAATATAAACAAATATAATATAAAAGTATATCGCACAAAAATATTCATCGCAAATATCACGTGAAATAATCGCCTAAATCAATCGCAGTAATGAAAACTTGGTAATCCAAATTTCATGGAGTCTCTTTGATTAACAAATTTGTATGATATGTTAAGTTACGTCCTCTAGGGGTAATGCTGAAAATATGTGACACGGTGACAAACTAATATTCACAATTTATTATAAAAAAAAAATGCTGATGATACCATTGGCGGAAGATGTTGGCCAGGAAGACTTTTAAACTTTCTGGTGCACATAATGAGGAAAAAGGGTTTGGAAAATTTGACACTCACAAAAAGACGCTTTGAACCGTTGTGCGAAATTATGCGAAACGATTTGAATATTTGGATATGCAAGGCAAAATGAAAATCGTACAGTCTAACACTAACTATATTTGGAAAAGCGAGGAGTAGTTTGAAAAATATATATCTAAAAAGTAAAGTCATCTCCATTTTCCGTTCATTTTCCCACGTACAGCCTATCGGTTATTCGAAGTTAGTGGCAAAACGTCAGAGTACGATCGATACAAGTCCTCATATGACTTTAAATATGAAGGTGCCACCTACAGTTGCACACTGTAATCCCATAACATGTGAGATATCGGGGTATATTCAGAGGCATATTTAATATGAACAGACACCACCCCATTCATACTTTTCCATTTTTATGAGTCACTAGTACTCTACACAATCTAACTAAACTCAATTATTCCTTTTCAAAATTAATGGTCTTGCTTGATATAAAAATGCCTAGAGCAAGTGGGTCAGTAGAAAGTTTTTTTAAGTGGCAGAAACAACCTTTTCGAGGCGACATGTTACCTCACAAATATATCTCTGTAGCGATCAATGGTCTGTGGGGAGCAGACGAAGAGAGAATGCTCCGACATAGCAGCGGTTACCGATGTGAGTCACAAAATAGCTGTGTGTTGTCTTCGTCACATTGCAGCTAGATAGAATCCTTTACTCACATGAGACAACATTTTTAAAAAAGAAATATATAGGCTAATAGCATATCCAAGAAGAATCAGTATTTTGGCAAAGTGTAAACTTGAACGAAACATTCATTACTAAGAATTTGCCAGTAGACCTCAATTTATTTTCCTGAAGAACGCCCAATCATTACCATTTCGAAGAACCGTCTGCAAACACCCGTCAAAATAAGGTGTGGTTTTGGTGCTAGTCTAGTGAGCTTTAAGAGTTCTGTTCCATTATACATGATAGAATGGCACTGGTAACCTTAATGTTTCAAAATATATTTTGATCCTTCGGAAAATTTTTTTCTCCATTTGTGACAAAACAAGAACACCACTTATTTCATGACTGGATAAGAAACGGATGAAACCTGTTTCTATTTGCTTCATATTCCGAAATCAGCTTGTGCAGACATTCTCCAGACTTACGTCGAAGTGCTTATCTCTTATGTGCCAGACAGAGTGTAGGTGATTTTTGATGCTAACAGGACATACACTAAGTATTAATGGGGCATTCATTAAATATATTGTTGGTTATTTTATTTGGACGTCCGTTTGTACTACTGTGACTTGAACTCCAGTGAGACCAACGTTTACTGCTGAACATTAAATCTACACACACACACACACACACACACAGAGGCACACACACACACAGAGGCACACACACACACACACACACACACACACACACACACACACACACACACACACACACATATATATATATATATATATATATATATATATATATATATATGTATTTATATACGATTACGATTTAATCCATTGGTTGTTGACGACTTTCATTGCTTACTTTTATATTTACATACGACCTAATACACAGACACACAGATATATATATATATATATATATATATATATATATATGAAAACAATATCAATCGTCATCTTCTGTTTTCTAAATTCATGTTCTTTTATTATTCTTTCACCTTCATAATGTCTTATTTTTTAATCTGTCTATATCTTTGAGATGAGGTATTATGTATATTATTTACATTATTCGGACTATTGTCCTCATCTTTGTCGCCATATTTATTACAAAGTTTCGGCCGTTGTACGCTCCGGCCTTATTCAGGTGGTTGGAATGTCGAACTGAACCCTTCATTTCGCTCACTGAGGTAGACTGTTCTAGTTCCACGTGCCATGCCTAATGGATGTCAGTTATCAATTGTCTCCTGTTAATTCCCCTCTCCAAGTTCTCTACTGTCTTAACCGGGTATTGAACTCACACTCTTTGGGTCCTGTCACTGGATCTAACCAACGCCTTATATACACTGTGCCAAAATTACAGAAATATGTCTTGAAATAGTAAAATGTCAATTTATTCAATAAAATTGCAAGAGGCTTCAATCACGGCCTCTAGAACATCGGAACCTCCTGCATCTCTTCTGGACGGTCTTCTGAACCCTTTATTTTGCTCACTGGGGTAGACTGTTCCTAGTTCCACTTGCCATGTTTAATGGATGTCAGTTATCAGTTATCTCCTGTTAATTTACCTCTGAAAGTTCTCCACTGCCTTAATCGGGTATTGAACTCACAATCTTCGGGTCCTGTCACTGGATGTAACCAACGCCTTTATCCACTGTGCCTTGTGTCCTTTATTTTTCTTATAATCTTTCACACTCAGTGAAACCTTGGGTTTTATTTGATTTATTGCCTTGCCTTAAATAAAGGTTTGCTGTCTGGAAATTAATCCTATATATTTATTTTAATCATTTTCTATATATTTCTGTTATAAGGTTTCGATGAGTGCATAGCGTTGTGGTAGTTGATTTTTAATCAGTTCACTCGAAGCAAGGTGATAATGCCCCTAAGACGCAAGGGGCTACAAGAAGTGAAAAAGAATGACAAATCTTTAAAAGAAATAGAAAACCAATCCTAGAGAGCAAGCAAAATCCGGGTAGATGCATAAACAGGACGATACGCATATAGCTCTACTACGTTAGCGGTATAGAGTTGAAGTAGATTTTAGAAAACCAATCTTAAACAGGAAACAAGGGATAAACATCTACTCCTATGCAACAGATCAGGGTTTGCTGTGAATAGGCCGATAGACGAGAATATCTACTTCGTTAGAGGTATAGAGTTGGAGTAGATTTAAAAAAAAACAATCTTAAACGGGAAACAAAGGATAAACATCTACTCCTATACAAAAGATCAGGGTTTGCTGTGAACAGGGCGATAGACAGGAATTTCTATTCGTTAGAGGTATAGAGTTGAAGAAGATTTTAGAAAACCAATCCTAAACAAGAAACAAGGTGTAAACATCTACTCGTATGTAAAAGACAGGGTACAAATGTAAATTGGTCGATAGGAGAACATGTATACACACCTTAACTAGCTTTGAAAGTGAAATTGGCACTTCGTACTCAAATACTCGGGTAAGCCGTTGCCTTCATTTCCATACAAAACATTTGTAAAATGTAAGAATTCATCTCTTTCCTCTCCAGCTATGCGTGCGATGGCAGGACAGTCTAGTCTTAATAGTTGGCAACCAAACTAAAAGATGGGAAATTATCAATCCAAAAACCGTCGAATGTGGGACTAGCAGCTCCACACTAGTAAAATCCTGTCTACAATAGAAAACGACTGTCAAAATAAGGCTGTGGTTTTGTACGCAACAGCGGCGTCTAGCGAGTTAACTTACATGCAACCGTCTCTTTCTGGTTTTAAGTATGTAGTTCCCGTTTTGATTAAAACTTCCTCCATTGATCATAGGTCCAGTGAATGACATTCTCAACATCTATCAGGCGAATCAAATAAATACGCGTCTTTAGAACGATGTTCAATAGTTTAAGTGCGATGAATGACATAACAGTTTTGAACATGTTACATTCTTTCCTTATATGGGGATTCGCGGATTCTGTTGCTTAAAGACAAGATCGTATTTTTCACCTGCATAGAGCGCTGGTTCTGCAACCAAAATGTGTATAAAATCCACTCACTGTTACTATTCATTTATCTTCCTTTCTTTTTTTTGTTATTTTTATTCATATTATAGGAAAATTAACAAACCTTTACACTCAAATATACACAGTAATATTACGCGCCTAAAACACGCTATAATATTGGCTGGAAAGTGTGGCTTAATAATCAGTTTCTCAATACCTTTGGCTACATCGAATAGGTCAGAGAAGAAATAATCAAATAAACAAAAAAAAACACTTCTGGGAGTAAAAAAAATATTTATAATAAAATGAAGAGTAACCGACAAAATAGACGAATAAATGAATGCTCATATATTTGCATTGTGTCGGGCATATTGGTAAATTACATAGATGTGTAGATAAGGCGACAGGAACTGAGACACCGATTATGCCAAAGTAGTTATTTTACGAACAAAAGAGACCAATGATACTAATTGATAACTGCTCAATCTCTTTGTCGTTTCACCGACGTGTGATTCGTCTTAACGCATTTGTGAATAGTCAATATATAGATATATACAAGGTGAAAATAAATGAACGCAAGTTTTAAATGAGGTAAAGTAAGCAATTGTGAAAATCACAACAAATATTTTGAAACAAATGTCTATGAAATACGATATATAAAATTACAACAATAATGAATTTCTTCATCTATTTTGTTGCATAGCCATGGTTGCACATTTGATCCAATTATTGACAGAATTTCTAGCTCGCCATCATCTACAGACTCTCTGCTTGTATTCGTGCATTAGGTTCATCTAAGTTATTAGGTCGAAAATTATGGTATTTGGCCACTAAAATGCGGGTTGCTTTCCCTACTAAATGTGTCATTCCTCCCTTTCAGTAAGACCATTTTTCTAATAACTCGGTTGTTTATTATTTTAAACGTCGGTGCGATGCCGACGATATTGATTCTACCAGTCAATGCCTGATTATAATCATTAAAAAGTATAGGCCGTCTTATATAAGACGAGGGGGTGGAGACACGCAGTTTAACAAGCTCACCGGTGGTGCTAGACATCCGATTGCCTCAAGCCGGGATCGAAACCCGATTCAGCAAAAGTCGGAGATTATACTCCGAAGCTATTGGCGCCCGGTTGAGAGGAAGGTGATTTTTTGCGTATTCATTCATTTGAATGAACACGCTATTGACAGAGATGTCTCATTTCGTAGAAGAAGTTTGCATTTTCAGCAGTAGTAAACACTGTTTACAAATTCACGCTTTGTCTCCAGAGTGCTCGAACGAAATTAATTTATCGGGGGCGCATATACATACAGTGTCATCCACAGACATACTGTTTCGATATATATATATATATATATATATATATATATATATATATATATATATATATATGTATATGTGTGTGTGTGTGTGTGTGTGTGTGTGTGTGTGTGTGTGTGTGTGTGTGTAATTGGTATAGCAGAAAAATTATCCAAATCATGTAACACCATATTTGACCATGACACAAAGGGCATGATATCTAAAAATCAAACCAACCAATTGATTTTCTTTTTTACAAGTTTTCAGATAAGTCGTTTGGCCACCATGATACTATCTGTCGTAAAAATCACTGAAAATAACTTTGAGTCATTGAGGTAAAACGAGAAAAGTTTAAATCGTTTTGAGCCGATCCAACTGTCTTCTCAACTGACAACTACTGAGAGGAAAAAAGAACATTCAACCGTTTAGTAATGGTACGCACATCCATTTGCTGGCTTCCATCTTTAAATCTATTCAAGAAGCATCTAGAAAATGGTGAATCAGTTTAAAAAAGGAAGAAACAGTAGAGTGGAAAACAGGATCAGGAGATCTTAACGAGAAGAGTTAGCATCATGTGAACTTGGAGCTAAGGAGATCAATAAGAAATATCCAACTCAATGGACAAGACGTTTGGTACGTCAGAGACGAGTTTCAGACATGACAGTCCAAAGTACAATGGAAAAAACATGAATATGAAATCGTAGGTGAAACAACTGAAGCAATGTGTTACACCAGGACAGAAAGTTAGAAAGTTAGGGGGTGATATTATTTTGAATAAGTTTGAAAATGATCCATGATATATATATAGTGTTAAAGTGTGCTATATTTATGAGATAAAGTTCTCAAAATCAGAGATAGAGCGTGTGTAAATATAAAAGTGAACATAGAAGTCAACACTTAGAGGCGACAGTCTGTTTCATGCTAGAACGAAAACATGAAACAGACTGTCTGTTTCATGCTAGAACGAAAAGCATGAAACAGACTGTCGCCTCTAAGTGTTTACTTCTATGTTCACTTTTATATTTTTATATATATATATATATATATATATATATATATATATATATATATATATATATATATATATATATAGTTTACGAAGAACTAGGTAATGCGTATGAGTAGACCCAAGGAGGATAACATCCAGAGAGATCAATGTAAATCAGAGCTAATATGTTAAATAAAAACAGACCACTTTAAGGTCCCATGTAATAAATTATTTCACCACAGCCCTTTTAAAGGACCGAGGATCATCAGACTTTACTTCCAAGGGTTGAAACGAAAAATGAAAAGAAATTTACACATTTTTGACGGGCAGTACTAAGCATATGTAAATTCACGAAGTGAGGAAGTGAGGGGGAGAGAGACATGATTGAGTTAGATGTAAAATTTCTATTCTCTCTATTCTCCAGACATTGACACATTAAATCGGTTAACTTAATGGAAGTTATGTATTGATATGGAAGGGGGAGAGAAGAAAAAGGCATAAACAGAAAAAGAGAGAAAGAAGTCATGAGAGAAAGTTTCACTAACTTTCTTTGGAATGAAAGGCCCGAAATAGACGCTGTAGTTTTGCTTTGAGAGTTCATAAATATTATAATGTTTGATATAAATTTGAATGTTTAAACAGTCTATAAGGAATTTAATTTGATGTTTGTTAGCGATTTAAGTTTTTTTAAAAACTTTATTACAAAGATTTTGGGAATTTAATATGAAATAGACGATTAGAAAAATATTCATAGAATTTACATTTAAAATAAAAAAAAAATTATTTTAAAATATAAGTTTACTTCTAGTTGTAATTGATTATTAAGGTGATATCTCTATCAGTTTGAATTTTATTCATGAATTTGATTTGCGACTATTTTTAGATTAGTAATTTCTCTTACTTAAAGTTTAGTTTTTTAAGTTAATATGGAGTGATATTTGAAGGTAATACTTAGTACTTAGTTATCCCCCTCCAAAAAAAAAGAAAAAAGGAAACTTTTTATAATAATATTAGGTGATGACTTTAGTATTCAATTATCAAAGAATCTAAATATTTTATCACCAATAATGATTATTAAAGGGTAATATATTTAAATTCAAAATTAAAGTATAAATTAAAAAAATATTCCTCCATATTGTAAAGAATCTTAAACTCACAATTCCAATTGGAGAATATTAAGGGAGGAAATGGGGTAAAACATTAATAACAGACCTGTAAGTCCTTTTTTTCCCCAAAAATTCTATATAAAAATATATACACACACACACACATATACACACATCCGTACATGCACACACATATATATATACACATATATATCTATACAGACCCATACACATATACACACACAGACACATATATATATGTATACACTGATACATACACACATACCCATGTAGATATACACACGTACATTCATACACACATATACACATATATATATATACATATACACATACATACGCACAATTATATATATATATATATATATATATATATATATATATATTTTTTTTTTTTTCAACGATAAAAATTATTAGAAAAATCAATTAAAATCTTCAGACATACTGGGTTGTACATTAATATTCTTATGCTTTTATTATTATTATTTCATTTATATTCCTCGACTAGTTTCTACCAACATGGCCACCATCGGGAGAGAAAAATGTTTCTGCTTGCTGTAGCAGTAAACTACAGAAATGAATGTCTTGGTGAAGAAAACGAACGTTTGTCTGTAGTTTTCATTTGTTTTTTTATTGTTTATTTATTTATCTTTTTAACATTCTTTGTGTTGGTCAAACAGTCTCTTTTAAGTTGTCATTTGAGATGAGAGCTATAGTCCCTTTTTTTTTTCTCCGGTCAGTTCAGCAGTTTATTTGTGTTTGGGGAGGGGATGGTAAGTGTGTTTGTGTGTGTGTGTTTGTGTTATTTAGTTTAGTGTGTGTGTTATTTAGTTGTTTAGTCTCTGGTAAGTGTGTGTGTGTGTGTTATTTAGTTTTTAAGGGAGTGAGTGAGTATGATATGTGTTAGCTATATATATATATATATATATACACACCCACATGTTCCTGTAGGTAAAAAACATGTCAATATTCAAACATCCTTACATTACCATATTTCACCCATATTCACCCATATTATATATACTAACTCACAAATTCATATATTTATACATACATACATACATACACAGATCACCCGCAATCACATATCTATGGCACGACACACATATACCCATATATATATACACACACACACACACATATATCTATATATATATATATATATATATATATATATATATATATATATATATATATATGTATATATATATATATATAAACACACACACACATATACATATACTCACATACTCATATACACCCATATATACATACAATTACATATAGTTACAAATAAAAAACCCAAAAGCCCACCTATATACCTACAAGTATATATACATACATATCCATATCCATACCCGCCCCTCCAAATATGTGTTCACAATACACAATTACAACAACGCAGCCTATCTTTCTATATAAAAGCATATACATATACATATCAAAAGACGTATCAATGTTCCAGTTCAATTACATAGTTATATACATACAGTTATCTCTTCACATTCATAGCAACCTTTCCAAAAGCAAAAATATAAAGATAATGTAATATTAGTCTTCCTATATAGTTACTTCTAAATATATTTCGTTAGGTTGAGGTTGTTCTTATGTCGGCATTAAAAAATTAGTTCATTATGTCTGTTAATATATATACATATATATATATATATATATATATATATATATATATATATATATATATATATATTATAATTTAACTGATTTAAAAATATGGTTCCTTCGCTACACAGGAATTACCATGTTTCAAAAACCGATGCTAAAATATTCAAATTTAACTATATTAGAATTTTTTCAGTTTTGTAACATGATAATACCTGTGTAACGAAGGAACCATATTTTTAAATCAGTTAATTTATAATATTTACGCTCTATAAATTTACATTGAGCACAGTTTTGTAAAAATAAAAATATCTATAATAACACCGTATTATATATATCTTACTGTTCTTTCTATTTTTTACTATGTAATAATATACTATATATATATATATATATATATATATATATATATATATATATATATATATATATATATATATATATATATATATATATATATATATTTGAACTTTATTTCTATCCTTCATGAGCTTCCGATCCCTAACTATGATTAATGATGATCCAATCATTTTCGTTAATGATCGATTTCATCACGGTTCTCTTGTTAAGCTTGGAGAATAATTATACATTCTTATTGTCTAAAGTTGATTCCAGTAGAGCTATCGATAGCTCGGTGAATTTCAGTAAGATATCTGTGACCATTTCTAAGATACAACACTTCATAATTAATCTATCAACTTGAACATTTTGCAGGTACACACGGTATATATATATATATATATATATATATATATATATATATATATATATATATATATATATATATATATATATAAGATAAGATAAGATAATATATATTTTCATATATCAAGAGCAGTAGTGGAGAAAGTGTATGCCAAAGTGGAAAAACTCTTCTTAATTTTAAAATCGTTAACTCATAACGTCGACATGGAAAAAAATCAAATTAGTAAAGAAAACTTTTTCAACTTTGTCATTACCTATATATATATATATATATATATATATATATATATAGAGAGAGAGAGAGAGAGAGAGAGAGAGAGAGAGAGAGAGAAAGAGAGAGATGGTGTTAGAACCTGTTTTCCGAATTTGTATATTACATGCCCCTGTAATCATGCACACGTGCACATAAAATATTCCATGCGTCATGTTCTAACAAGTTTTTATGTGCATGTCAATTATGATAACGCGTGCCCGATGCATAATTTCTCTGTGTATTTAACTGAAGTCTATCGCATGTGCATGTTTGCTTCCTAAATGTCGGTCTTGCTAGTCTGGGTATTTTTTTTATTCTGAATAGATATACATATATATTTCTGCAAATGTTCGTAGATGTAAATTAACTGTACTCACATCTCTACCAATATATGCATATGCGTCTGTGTTAAGTGTCTGCAATTGTTGAGTACGCCAAAAGTTGGCCTGCAGAAAATTAGCCATCTATTGAACCTTAATCACTTTAAGCAAAGACACCTGTTCTCCTATCCTTTGAAGTTTACTAGATTAAAAGCTGCTACAGAAACCGAATCCTACTCTTTCTATCGGTTCTAACATATCCAGTTTCTTGATTCGCCTTCCCATTTGTCAGAGGTTAGCAATGACTTCAAAGAAGCAGCAATGAGAATAAAAAAATACTTAGAAACCATAAGCGATGTGAAGTAATAAAAAACAACAACAAAAAAGAATAAATGGAAGAAGCGGAACATATTGGTAGACAAAGAGACGGCGACGGCTTTATGCCCTCCTTGCCAAAAATGTTTTCTTTGCAATCATTGGCAGCGACTACAATAATGAAATGTATTACTTTCTTGCAGTACGTTATCTGCACTTTGTTGTAAATATCCACACTCGGGTTTAACAGCGGAATATAATGCTGAAATAGAAAAAGAAACCGAGTAAGTAAAGGAAAAATGGCGAAAGAAGAAGAAAGAAGGAAATCCATCAATGTATTGCTTCATTTTTACACACACAAAACACACATACACACACACACACAAACACACACACACACGCATATATATAGACATAAATACACACAGACACACACACACACACATATATATATATATATATATATATATATATATATATATATATATATTGCTGGGGATTATGAGAGATATACTCAGCAGCTGAAGACTGCATTGTGCATGAAACTCTGAGTCGTACAAAAGGTGACGGATAAATTTATATATATATATATATATATATATATATATATATATATATACATATGTGTGTGTGTGTGTGTGTGTGTGTGTGTTTGTCTGTGCGTCTGTGTGTGTGTCTGTGTCTGCGTGTGTGAAGACAGAGAGTTTTAATGTTTACGTAATATCAGGGATAGAACATATGTAAATATTAAAGCCTCCGCCAATAGCAACATCAAACGACACGCTTATATATATATATATATATATATATATACATTACAAAGAGTCAATCATACCTTGAATTAATCAGCAATTTGAATGCGATTATTGACGAAATCACTTCGCTAATTGACAAATATAAGCATTCCACGACTGATAATCCTCCGAATGATGAGATCCTCATAAATAAATACAATGGATGTGGTGTATTTTTATTTTTTATTTCTGCTAGTATACTTTCAATGCATCTCGCAATCATCGTCAGGCTTTATTATATCCATCGGAATCAAAACTGGGAGACAATTTATATGTGTTAATCCGACCGAAAGATGTTTTTAAGTATGAGCTATTTGTTAAATGTTATATGATGTTGGAGCGTGCAAATAGCAACGCTAAATTTTAAATATTTAAAGTGAGAATCTTTTATATATTTTGTAATTTGATAAATCACGTATTTTCTTGTATAAGTGTTTTTCAGTTAATATGATATGAACTAAGTATATAGTTCAAGTAACAGAGTGATGTGTCTTACTTTGTAGTTTTTTTCCTCAGGAATTCGTTGCTGTTGTTTCAATTGTTTTTTACTGCTGGATCATTTGTTTTTTATGAGCATAATATAATAGGCAGCATATATTGACATTACAAAGAGTCAATCATACCTTGAATTAATTACATAAGACAATTTTTGGAGAAATTATATAATAACATTTAAGAAAGTTTCTCGTGTGACGCGTTTCGACCTTTAGGACCTCATCAGACAAAGGTTATTTTCGTTGATGCTACTGTACACACATATATATATATATATATATATATATATATATATATATATATATATATATTTCTTTTGAATTTTCTCATATTCTCTAATGAGACTTTTTATTTGAAAATAGTTCCGAAATATGTATTTTCCATACGATGCCCTAGCGCTTTCGAACATCATTGTTCATCTTCAGGGTCAATATTTTAGTCAAAAAAAAAAAAAAAAAAAATTTGACTAAAATATTGACCCTGAAGATGAACAATGATGTTCGAAAGCGCTAGGTCATCGTATGGAAAATACATATTTCGGAACTATTTTCAAATAAAAAGTCTCATTAGAGAATATGAGAAAATTCAAAAGAAAATATGTAAGACTATGTTGTCTTTAACATTCAACACTACATGTTTGAAAGAAAAGTTGCTGCCAAATTACACATATATATATATATATATTGCATGGTGTTCGATGTTGACATCAATGTCCTCTTTAAAATTTATGTATATATATTGGGTTACCCCGCTTAACTTCCTAGAAAACGCCGCTAGGTGAGGCTACCTCAGTGTATTAATGGGAAGTGATATTCTGCCACTCTCTCTCTCTCTCTCTCTCTCTCTCTCTCTCTCTCTCTCTCTCTCTCTCTCTCTCTCTCTCTCTCTCTATCTCTTATTCCTTTTTATTTTTTCTCTAGCTTTCAGATTCAGAGTCACTTAGTTAAGATCGCTGCCACTGAGGGGCGATTTCTTCCCTTGGTCCCGAGTTGACTTTTGAATTCTCTCGCACACATTCATATATACACATGCGTCTGTCAATCATGCTTGTTATTTCTTATTCTACACAAACCCCTTAACTTGATGAATGATTTCTTCCCTTACGCTCATTGTTTTGTAGCACGCAACAATAATCAATTGTCTCTGTATACCGTTGTTTCGTTAATACAATTTTTTCGTTTATCAATATATAGAGTTTTGTTGTTACTTTTCATTTATTACCCGGACTCACATTCTGATTCTGTCATTTATGTTATGGGATAAATATACAAGGAGACCCATGATTTTCGACCCAAAAACTCGAACACTCTCGCCCGTATTACTATATATATATATATATATATATATATATATATATATATTGATACGGGCGAGAGGAATTTCTGCTCTACTTAGTGTATTGAGCACTTAACTTTTTTCTCATTTTACTCGATTGGGGTTTTTCTTTTGGCTACGCCTTACACTGTCGGGCGATTTTTTTCGAAATTTCGCATGTTTTTTGTCTTTTCCTTTTTTTCCAATTTTTTTCACGAGATAGCAGTTTGTTTTAATATATTTTTATTTGCAAATTGTATTATCCGTTTTTTCCTACCAGTCAAGTATAGGCATTAAAGTAAACATTATATACATACACACACACACACACACACACACACATATATATATATATATATATATATTATATACATACATATATATACATATATATACATATATATATATGTATATACATATACATATATATATATATATATATATATATACACATATATATGTATATATATATATATATGTATGCATTTGTTTATATTCCTGCGAGCGTCTCTGTGTGTAAAAATTATATATATATATATATATATATATATATATATATATATATATAACCTATGACATAATGCAATTTTTTTCCTGTTTCAATTTTGTCCATCCTCAAACTCAAGAGATGTTTACTTTGATGTGACTCCACATGTGCATGAAATAGATGAGGAGCGTAATTTTTAAATTTGAATAAAAACAAATTAAAATTCTTCTTCACGCGCTTGTGGAAATATCACTTTCGTTCCACAAACTCCTAAAGGACGAAACGCATCACACGAAAAATCTTTTAAAATATGTCATAGATTTATCTCCATAGAGTAATACAAGTTGCAAATTGTGACTATTTATTAAATTAAAAGACCGTATGGACAATCTTATGATCAACCCAGCTTGCAGATTATTCAAACTCAAAAAAAAGTAACATTTAGAAATTATTTGCAAAAACAGGCTCAGACCTAAGGCGCATACTTAGCATAAACCTATGGAAAATTACAAAGCAACAATCAATTGGTTTAATAACATTAATAATAAAGAAAATTAAAGTTCTCCTTCTCGCCTAAAAAGAATCCTACCCATCTCTTAATGAATATACACTAAGCAACGCACTAAACTTTGCAAAACAGTACATGAAGATACAAATAGAATTAAACACTGACGAAAATCAATCTTATACCAAAATAAAAAAATAATCCAAAAAGTATAATAATAATAATAATAATAATAATAATAATAATAATAATAATAATAACATTTATGGGACTACACAATACGCAGAGACAAAACAATCAAAGCTAACCCTCCAGACGTTGTAATTAAACACCGCAAAGAAAAAGAATTCCCTGCTTATTGATATGACAGTCCCTACACACTGCAATATGTCTTTTGAAGCTATCAAATACAAGGACCTTGAAATCGAAATCTCAAGAATGTGGCACATGGTAACATCAAAAATTTCTTTTGTAGTTGGGGCCTACGGATTAGTTGGAAAAGTTTCCAGTAGACTCACTGAAGGGATTCCTGGAAGCCCATGTCTTAAAGAATTGCAAAAAAATATTCTCAATAATAAAGCCCACACCTTACGATGGGCTTCAGCAATGTAAAATATGTGTGTGTGTGTGTGTTTTTTTTTGTTTCAACTGGTCAGTTTAAATGCTATGATGCCATTTCTGATCTTAAGTCTCTGGTCGGGACCCGGTAAGTAATGTGTACACACCACAAATCAAAGGAAATAATAATAATAATAATAATAATAATAATAATAATAATAATAATAATAATACAATAACTTTGCTGTAACAAGGGTAGCAATAATGGTGCAGAAGTATGTGAACACATAGGCTTATACATAATCAATAACTGAGAAATACTATCAACAAAAAAGATATAGGTCTATATAGGGACGACAGTCTATTAATTCTAATAAACTGTAAAGGCAGAACTACAGAATAAATAAGAGAAGAAATAATAAAAACCTTCAAACCCCTGAAATTTATATTAGATATAAAATTCAATAAGATTAGTAAACTTCTTCGATATAACATTCAACCTAAACCTACAAAGCATAAAGAAAACCAAGCAGCAACCCAAAATAGATTATGAAATGCCACCCTCCACGAAATTAATCAAACAAATACCCATATATATAAATAAAAAAGATCAGCATATCCTGCTAGCTTAAAAATATTAAAAAGACTCAAAAAACATAGTATTAGCCCCCAAAAAACCAAAAAACAATACATATTAATGTTATTAAACTGTTTCCTTGACAGCTATAATCTCCAAATATTCAAATGTAATGTCAATCGACATCTCCGGTTGCCTGGAACTATCCACTATCCTTCTCCTCATCCATTCCTCTATCACTCCTATCTTCTTTCGCTCCAAATCTTCTGTAACCCCTTGCGTGTTAGTGGCTTAATAACTAGTGTGATTCCAGGCATTAATGTAAATCAGTTGGCAAATGTTTTCCGTGAACTGCAAAATCGTATTACCCTTTGTATTGCTAATGATGGAGGACATGTGCAAACTTAAATAAAATTTCAATAAAACCTTAAAAAATATAGATTTACTTCTTTCTAATCCTTTTTAGAAATTATTTCTATCGCAAATACAAATAAAGTTATAAATTTCTTAATATGTACACGAACTTTATGGACACCCTGTATGCACACACACACACACACACACACACACACACACACACACACACACACACACACACACACACACATATATATATATATATATATATATATATATATATATATATATATATATATGTGTGTGTGTGTGTGTACATATAAAATATTTAAATATTAATATAAATTATTTATGCAATAAACGGAATACAACTTCGCTAGACAAAAAAGGTAGAACGTTCAAAAATTAAAAATGTCATGTCTAAAGAATATAGAATAGAATGGCAACTCTCTAAAGACATGGGTAACAAGAAAAAAATAGAGAAAACCTAAAGAGAGTACGCAAAGTTAAAAAATTTTTTAAAGATAACGAAGAAAAGGACAAATGTACACGGCACCCTGCGCGGATGTGCGTACGTGTAGTGTGTCGTGTACAGGAGCACACGTGTGAACGCACATCCACACAAACGGCGCATGGCCTCAGGAACAAAGACGAACACAAAAATTACGGAAAAATATACACCAATAATAAGTGTATAAAAAGAATAAATCCAAAAATATAAGTAGTAAATTGATGATTCCCGTTGATCTATGTGTGTGTGTGTTTGTGTATGTGTATAATTTCTTTAACTGGGACATTCGTGAACAAACTTTCAAATTGTAACGAGGCTAGGATGCCGTGGTTTGTTTTATGAGAATTTAGTTTATTAAGTAATGTGTTGGTGGAACATTTATTTATTTGATAGAATGTACAACTGTCTGTTTGGTTATTGCACTAACACATGTTTTCGATATATATATATATATATATATATATATATATATATATATATACATATATATATATATATATATATATATATATATATATGTATGTATGTATATATATATATGTATATATAAATATGTATATATATGTAGCGAAGGAATCATATTTTTTTAAAATATTATAATATATATATATATATATATATATATATATATATATATATATTTATAAACTGCGTCTAGAGATTATATGCAAGTTATGAATTGGTATAAGTTGCGTCTTTAATGTTAAAAGTCCTATTATGATGTTGTTTAGATTCTACTCAATATTATTAACTTAGATATATAACGTGATAGAGAAAACTATTGTTTTGGGTTGGGAAAAAATTTACTAAGTTAACAAAACAGACTAATTTGACTGTCAGTAGTTTATTTGCAACTATTTATTTTGATACTTTTACATTATTATACCTTGTAAAACTAATGCAAAAAAATAATATGGAAAGGTTTTAGAACAAATTCGTCTTTTCTCAAAGGAAAAACATTAAAAAAAACATTTTATTTTAAAAATAAAAGATATATTCACGAAAAATAATAAGAACCTCCTAAAATTTATTGCACAAATGCTCCTTTCTTTTCAATAACTCTTACCAGTCTATTGTCAACATCTTATGTCAGATTTGCTATTTTAGCGGCTGGTAAGTTGTTTGCAGCAACTTTAACTGCCTCCCAGAGATCACACTTGCTGTTGAATTGCCTTCCATTAGAATAAATATCTCTCTTGAGGATTCTCCACAGGTTCTCAATGGGATTCAAGTCACAGCTATTTAAAGGTCAGTCCATAAGAGATTCTTCAAAAATCCCTTTTCTTTCAACCAGGATTTAGTAAACTTTGATGCATGACTTGGTGCGTTGTCTTGCATAAAGATCATAGATCTACGCTTGGATAAAGACTGGTTATCAAGCCATTCAAAAAATATTGCTTTAGAAAATCACAGTAACTTTTGGAATTCATTTTAACCCGTCTTTCAGTTTAAATGGACCCACGAGCTCATTACCAATAATCCCCGCCCATATTATGATCCCACCGCCGCCTTCTTGGCGTTTAAAAAACTTTCTTGAGTCATGTTGCTTGCAAACCCATCCTCGAGCCCATCCATCTGGCCCATCGAGGGTGATCCTGGATTCGTCTGTAAAAGAACTTTACTGAAATCAGTTTTCATGTATTTTTTTGCCCACTGCAATCTTCTTTCCTTATGTTTTTTTTTTTGTTGTTGTTAAAATGGGTTTCTTTATTTGATTTATTACATCAGCAAACTTCCTTAATGCTTTATACCTTGGTTCCCTTGACATCATAGGAGCTCCAGCGGCCTCAATTATGAACGCACTTGACGCATTTGGGTTTCTTATTAATTCTCTTTGGATATGTGATAGATCTTGCTTTGTTAAATTCCTGAATTCAGCCTGAGACTTTCTTTTACTTGGTTGAATTCCCATTTGACATATTTTCTTGATTGTTCGATGATCCCTTTTCAAATCCTTAGAAATTTGAAGCGAAGACTTTCCATTGCTAATTTCTTTGATTATATAGTTCTTTTCATTCATTGTTAGTTCTTTTTTACGAGCCATAATACTAGATTCTAGTTCTTGCCAATAATCTCTTAACACTTCAAATTGCTATAATTACTGAAAAAATACTAAATATCAATCTGAAATTGAAAATTGGAACTTAATTGCTTTCATGCTTACTTGCTATACATAATAGTACAAATTATTTCATTGTATAACACATATATATGAACTTTGCATAAAATATTTGACAATACCTCTTTTGCATATACTCTCTAGACGCAGTTTATATATATATATATATATATATATATATATATATATATATATATATATATAGGGAGAGAGGAAGAGCGAGTGAGATGGATAAAGACACAGACACACAGATATATATATATATATATATATATATATATATATATATAATATTATAAATTAATAGATTTAAAATATGGTTTTACCGCTACACAGTGATAACCATGTTTGAGAA
The DNA here is from genome assembly GCA_964036315.1 of Acanthosepion esculentum. Taxonomy (NCBI): domain Eukaryota; kingdom Metazoa; phylum Mollusca; class Cephalopoda; order Sepiida; family Sepiidae; genus Acanthosepion; species Acanthosepion esculentum. Next base: position 4,720,570 of record OZ038505.1, read on the forward strand.
ATGGAAGCTAAAGCCCCTGAATTTAATTTTGTTATTAAACCAAAGACATTAGTTCCAATTCCTCATCAAGCGAATTTTGGAGTAACTTACTTTTTAAAATTTACGGTTGTTAACGGCACTGGAAAGATTCATAATTGAGGGTTTCCAAGGTTACCGATAAATCCATTCATCTAGACAAGGTGTGGTAGAGGGTTCAATTTTTTAATTTTCGTTGTATCAGTTAATAGTTATATTTGAAAGCGGGGTTATGTTTAGGGATGGGTGGCGTTGTATCTTTTAACAAATTCTGACATCCGCTAAATTCTCACCTAAAGAGAGTACCTCATCTGGGTTTTTTTCTAACGGCAAAAATTCTTATGGTATTTTTCTATTTGTATATTTAAAGATTTTGAGGGACTGTTTAGGCTAGAATATGTTTTATCCACCTTTCTAAAAAATTATTTTTAATATTTAATATAATATACTTCTTATTGAAACCAAGTAAATGTCTTTGGTTTAATAACAAAATTAAATTCAGGGGCTTTAGCTTCCATTTCTGAAACATGGTTATCTCTGTGTAGCGGTAAAACCATATTTTAAATCTATTAATTTATAATATTAATGCTCTGTAAATTTAAATTTACATTGAGCACTATTGTGTAAAAATAAAAATATCTATAAGAACACCGGATTTTATATCTTACTGTTCTTTCCTTATATATATATATATATATATATATATATATATATATATATATATATATATATATATATATATATATATATATATATATATTATGAAATGCTGTAAGTCCGACAATTATTTTAAGACATTTTTATGTTTATGCATTCTTTTTTATAAATACAAATATTTAATTAAATGCTCTGTTTCAGGCCGTTAAAGGTTGATAATAATGTTTATTATAAACAGAGCTTTTACTTAAATATTTGTATCTATAAAAATGATTACATATATATATATATATATATATATATATATATATATATATATATATATATATATATATATATATTTGTATCGTGATTATTTCCGACTACACTAATATCCCAGCCGGGTTCGAAACTGCTTATGCCTTTCTAGATGGAACCACTATCTGATCTAAATCACTCGATATTGCTAACATTACTACATTATAAATATTTGTTTGTAAGATAACTGAAAACGAAGATATTTAACATATAAATGCTAATTCAGATGTTTCGAATAAATTTTCAGTCTCAATACGCAGTCTTGTTATTATTGCTCTGTGGATCGCCTCATTCCGCTTTGTAATTATTCGAATTCTTGTAATAACTTCTAAATTCACCTCATAAGCAGTTTCTGATAAGCCTATAACTTGCAGCCACAAAGCATCTGATATTAGCAACTTCCCCATTTATTATTTATCAGCATTAATTAGTTTCTGTCAGTTGTGCAGCTGCATCGATAATTTATACTGTAAATTTACCTGAGGCCAAATGTGACCGCGTATTTAAATCATATAAGATGGAATCCATTATTCTAATATTTAGCTTTGACTCGAGATGTTATGTTAAGTATACCTAAAGTTTTAGTATACTAGTCCGTTTCATGTTATTGGTAGGGCAATATGTAAGTTCTGTCAAGTTTGTGTATTTAAATATATATTATGATTACAATATTAGAAAAAAGTAAACTGCTTACGACCATATCCCCTTGAAACACGAGTTCCAGAAGTTAAGCATAGTCGAGCTTCATGAATACCCAGATGCAGAGGCAGGAGGCACGGTGGAGTAATGGATAACGGACTGATGAATCGTAGAGCCGAGTTCGAATTCCAGTCGAATCCGTTACATTCACCTTGGGAAAGGTGTGAATCCTCTTCTTCTCCCTCCTACTATGGGTAAATAGCAGACTGGGTTCTATAGCCTTGGATGGCAACTGGTCTAGGAGAAGGTCAACTCTGAATTCAAAACCTTTCGGCGTCTGCTCCGGTCTTGGTTACTGGGGACCGCGTGTGAAGTTCAAACTTGTTACTCCGTTTCAAGAATTCGCCGCCGTTGGAATCGGGAATGGCTGTCGCTCGTTTCAGCATTGGCGACGGGTCACCTTGCTTGGTCGGCCTTCGTTCCGGACCCGGTGAATTCCTTGGAAGGAGCCGGCTTAACCGATCCAGGGTGAATGCCGCAACATACATATACATACATACATACAAGATGGGTGACTGTTTGGGAATACCAGTTGGTGTAAGCTTGAAGGTTGCGGTTGGTGTAATGGATAATGGTACATGCGCGAGCCGTTGGTTTAGTCATATTGACTTATGGCCGTGGTGTTATTGGTTAATCAGATGTATCGACATATGTGTGTGTGTGTGTGTGTGTGTGTGTGTATCTGTGTGTGCGTCTTTGTGTGTGTGTGTATCTGTGTGTCCGTCTTTGTGTATGTGTGTATCTGTGTGTGCGTTTTTGTGTGTGTGTCTATGTGTCTTTGTGTGTGTGTCTCTGTGTGTGATAAACAATAATGTCCAAAATTACCTCATATGGGAATAGCTGGGGAATAGCCTATTTCGGCAGACGAACATATCGGTCTTCTGTCTTATCAACCCGATGGTGACTGAGTTCGTATCTATACAATTAGGGGTGGAAGTAGAGTTCGTATCTATACAATAGGGGTGGAAGTAGAATTTAACTGTGAAAGCTCAAAAATCAACCTATTATTATCTCAAAATATATTATTATAATCTAAAAATATTTTCTGTAAATAACTGTGAAAGCTTATTAGGAATAATAATTAAATTTATCATTAACTATCTTTCAGTATTAGCGGTTCTGCTACATTTTACATTTTCCTTCTAATTTTGGTTCTATTATCTGTTATATACATCACCACCAAAATGTAGAAAAATTGTTATGCATGATTATCAATTAAATTTGAGTCTATTGCGAAACACCGAAACTTATTTTGATTTGAATTTCCCTGAATTATAGTGAAATAATTGATGGAACATTTCTAGAGTAAAGTTATTCAGAATCATTCATATGGAAAAATGCTACAAAGAAAAGATATTAACATAAGTACCAGAACATGTTAAAATAAATATATATAATTAAATATAAACATAAGAAATCGAGGTCTGTTAAGAAAGTATATATAATTTAATATTAACATAACTCGATACATGTTAATATAAGTAAGTATAAGTTAATATTAACGTGTGTACTCGAGTCATGTTAATTTAAGCATATATAATGTAATATTAACATTGCTCGGTACATGTTAATATAAGTATATATAAGTTAATATTAACATATGTACTCGAGCCATGTTAACTTAAGTATATATAATATAATATTAACGTAACTCGAAACATGTTAATATAAGTATGTATAAGTTAATATTAACGTATGTACTCGAGTCATGTTACCTTAAGTATATTTAATGTAATATTAACATAACTCTAAACATGTTAATATAAGTATGTATAAGTTAATATTAACGTATGTACTCGAGTCATGTTGACTTAAGTATATATAATGTAATATTAACATTGTTCGGTTCATGTTAATATAAGTATGTATAAGTTAATATTAACGTCTGTATTCGAGTCATGTTAACTTAAGTATATATAATGTAATATTAACTTAGCTCGATAGATGGTAATATATGTTAATATTAACATACGACTCAAGGCATGTACGGAAGTAGCCTCAACAGATCAATGTTCTCATATGGATATCATGCATGGTGCCCTGCTTCTTTAGTAATCTCCACACTATTAAAAATCGTTTTAAACAAAAGAGTACTCAAAGTCTTAGTCTTCAAAAGACCTTATATATTGATGCTATATAATCACAACCAAAAAGGTTTTGCCATTAAAAAAAACAAGCACATTCATTGAAGACTTACGACAGTAACAAAATCTAAAAAGGAAAACATATTTATATACAAGTGAAAATAATAATATAATCAAGCGAGTGAATTACGTCTACAGGTTTGCACCAGTGATTGACTTATGAAACCTTTGAGCTCTGCGTTCCTGAACTATTTTAACGCTTCTACCTGAGC
>OZ038505.1:4729593-4749593 GCA_964036315.1 Acanthosepion esculentum
ATGTCGTGTCATGCTATTAAATGATCTCGTCGAATCAAGAATGCCATATAGATGTTATTTCAAAATTCTTTAAACTATGAACGGTACACAACAGTTTCAAAGTCTCCAAGCGAATGAGTAGTTTCCGTTTTAATAAAAAAAAGACAACACTTCACCGTATCTTGTAAACTTGTGCTACACAATAAAAATAAATATAGTTAACAAATAATTAAAAAAGACAAGAAGACTTCGAAAGGAAGTAATAACTAAAATATAAATAGAATTTAAAATAATGATATAATCATATTAACTTTCGGGATTGCCATAAGTAAAATGTTAGGAATCCCATGTATACAAGAAAGAACAATAGCATTTAGTTGAGCTGTTGTGCATGTTTACTGACGGATAATACTGATTTAAAAAAGGTAACTATTTACATTATTCGGACTATTGTCCTCATCTTTGTTGCCATATTTATTACAGCGTTTCAGCCGTTGTACGCTCCGGCCTTCTTCAGGTGGTTGGAATGTCGAACTGAACCCGTTATTTCGCTCACTGGAGTAGGCTGTTCTAATTCCACGTGCCATGTTTAATGCATGTCAGTTATTAGTTATCTCCTGTTAATTCCCCTCTCCAAGTTCTCCAAATGTCACACTGAATAAAGGCGTTAGTTAGATCCAGTGACAGGACCCAAAGAGTGTGAGTTCAATACCTGGGTAAGGCGGTGGAGTACTTGGAGAGGGGAATTCACAGAAGATATCTGATAACTGACATCCATTAAACATAGCACGTGGAACTAGAAAAGTCTACCCTTGAGAGCGAAATAAAGGGTTCAGTTCGACATTTCAACCACCTGAAGAAGGGCGGAGCGTACAACGGCCGAAACGTTGTAATAAATATGGCAACAAAGGTGAGGACAATAGTCCGAATGATGTAAATAATTTACATAATACCTCATCTCAGAAATATAGACAGATACTTAAAGGCCGAAGCGTTGTAATAAATATGGCGACAAAGATGAGGACAATAGTCCGAATAATGTAAATAACGTATATAATACCTCATCTCAGAAATATAGACAGATACTGAAAGGCTGAAACGTTGAAATAATATGGCAACAAAGATGAGGACAATAGTCCGAATAATCTAATTAGTGTACATAATACCTCATCTCAGAAATATAGACAGTTACTGAAAGGCCGAAACGTTGTAATAAATATGGCGACAAAGATGAGAACAATAGTCCGAATAATGTAAATAGCGTATATAATACCTCATCTCAGAAATATAGACAGATACGGAACGGCCGAAATGTTGTAATAAATATGGCAACAAAGATGAGGACAATAGTCCGAATAATGTACATAACACCTCAACTCAGAAATATAGATAGATATTAAAGAAGGTATTTGTAAATACCAGCCAAAAGTAACTCTTAAGTTTAAGTCAATGAATGTCGAATATTGCGTAGTAATGAAACACTTAAACTCATCATTAACATTATTATGAATGATCATGTTAATACTCCATCAGATATCTATAAAAAAATATTTTCTGATATGTTTGGGTTCTGTGCAATGCACTGTGAAGACAGCTTGCCTGTGACAAATTCCTAAGTATACAGATCGCGAGATCTAGCAGAGTGATGAAATTTAAACTTTTATTATTGCATGATTTCTAAATTTTAACACATCATTAGATAGCTATCAATATCAAGAACTGAGCACAAATAATTGTTAATTAAAAAATAGTATGGATAATTAATGTATAATTTTAAATTTATTAAGTGATAAACATCAGAAGAGTTAGAATCGATTTGTATTCGAATTTTCTTAAGAAACATCATGTAGTTCTTAAGTTTGCTTTAAAATCATTTTCATCATTTTCATCAAAATTAAGATAGCCACGACTTAGAAGACAAAATATAACGTCCTTCGTGAGATTCCTTGTTTTTGATAATCTCTTATCTCTAACAAAGAAGCGTATTTCAAATATTGCATCATGTGATATTATTCTTTTTATATCAGGCCTTTTCCATCGGATGCTAACAGTTATTAAAAGTATATAAAAAAATACGTAAAAATCCATATATAGCATTTTGTGCTAGGTTATAATTCCTATTACCTAAACAAAACTAATACCGAAAAACATTTTTAATCATTAAAATGTATTTAATCACATCTCCATAATAGCTGTCGCGAAATCTTAAATCAGTTCTCAAAATCATATGTCTAAATCCTCCTTCCCCTGACAAAATTCCTAGGCCTCCTTGAATAAGCCTAAATAATTTCTCCTCCATTATATAAAACTTAATCATATGGCAGAATTTTCTTGACATTATATCGTCATCAAAAAGATTATTTGAAGGAGATATGAAACTCTACACTTGGAAACAAGGTACACCCTTCTGATAATCACTATTCTCGAAGGATTTGAACCGTAAGAGGAATCATTGCTGCATATGTATACATATACATATATACAGGAACAACTGCCTCGACGAACGATCTGGGGCGTCACATCCAATAACGATTTCCCGTTGGGGATGCAGGTTCTAATCCTGCCGGTAAACCAATATTTTTCTGACACGATTTCCCGAAAATACAGGCCTATATATGTAATTGGATAAGAAATGGCGTTTAATTAAAAAAACAGAGCATGAGTATCCATAAAAATAACGTTTAGAAAAAAGAAATTAAAAGTAAAAATATAACGGATTTAATCCATTTCCTAAGACGACTGAACATTTCGTAGAAATTTACATTTTCAAACGTTTTACTCTGTCGAGTAAAACTCGGCATTAAGCACTTCACTGAATAGATATTTTTTTTTGTTTGTAGGGATTTTTCATTGCTGTTCATGTTTTAGATTTTATCTTGTATATATATATATATATATATATATATATATATATATATATATATATATATATATATATATATATATATATATATATAGGCTCCTGAAAAATTAATTTCGGTTGAGCTCTCTGGTTTGAGGTGTGGGTTTGTAAACAGTGACTATTTAAGCTAATACTTCATGACTCTTCGGCAGAATTGAGTCACTGTCAGTCACTGTGTGTTCATCTAAATCTCAAAATAAACATGCTAAAATTCACCTTCATCCCTGCCGTGCGCCAACGGCTTAGAGGCAGAAGTTCCGACTGACGCAAATTCAGTCGGGTTTCGATCCTAGCTAGAGGCAACCGGACGTCTATCCACAGTGATGAGCTGTGAAACAGCGAAACAGTCTGTCTGTGGATGACAAAACATATATATATATATATATATATATATATATATATATATATATATATATATATATATATATATATATATATATATATATATATATACACTAACAAGCATATATGTTTGTGTATGTGTGGAAAAATTTAGACGTGAATAAAATAGGCAATATGAAGAAAGGGATAAAGGAAATTTTTCTTTATCAACGCGTTTCGTCATCCGGTGTATTTTTCAAGGTAAATCGTAATATGATTTAACTTGATAAAGTTATTCAGAATACGAAACACACGTTAACAAAAAGTTTTATTTCTATTCACTTATCTACACACACACACACACACACACACACACATACATACATACATACATACATATATATATATATGTGTGTGTGTGTGTGTGTGTGTGTGTGTGTGTGTGTGTGTGTGTGTGTGTGTGTATATATATATATATATATATATATATATATATATATATATATATCTTGTATGGATAGGTCCTTCTAGCCCTGGGTTTCACGCTTTTGACAAACTGATTTACTTTTAAAAAACTGAATCTATTTATGTTAGTTTGTGTTAATTAAGTTTGGTGGGGGAGTGGAATTCTCTGTGTCCGTTTGGGGATGGCACGTAAGCATAAATACTACATACATACAGGTGTATGCATTGATTTATTTTTTAAATTTAATCTCTCTCTCTCTCTCTCTCCATATATATATATATATATATATATATATATATATATATATATATATATATATATATATCCGATGCGGTGGGAACGAAAGTAATATATAAATTATATAATTTCTAACGTTCGCAGCATTCATTCAAAAAAGAGCTCAATACATGTACTAGAGCGATAATTATTTACTTATTATAATTTTATCAAATAGACAAAACCATTTTACTCACAACAAAGATGAAACTTGGTTTCAGTGCATTTTAACTGCACATCTACGGAAATGGTTATGAACGATCCTGTTTGTAGGCAAGCCCGGATGTAAAACGTCACTTCCTTTTTCCAGATTTTTTGACAAGAAAAATGTACTTATCCTAGAGTATCTAAGTGAAACGATAGTTGTTGTTGACAGCAGTTTGGTGTAGGGTGGGTCGGGTAGTTAATGTTTAATGGAGTGTGGACATTCTTCCGATGATAAGCGTCGGTCAAAGTTTGGGTAGGTCAACCACCTAGCGTCCTAAGTTTGAGAGGTAGGGGAGGGAAGATAGCGATAGGGGATAATATTACACTTTAGTAGGTAAAAAGAATTTCGAGTAAACATTTGTAATTATTAGGAGTAGCTATATTTGGGCTTCTCGGTAAGAATTCTAAAAGTTGGATTGCATTTCTTTATGTTTGGGTTATCACTATTTATTTTTTAATCGAAAGATCGTTTTTTGTGTATATATAATTATAAAGGATTCCTAGTTATGGGATTGGGAATTTAGCAAGATTGTAATGTTAAATCCTTAGTATGTCTACAGAAAACGGTAGTCTCATATCTCTGGTTTAATAATTGGTTATTGTTTAAAAGTTCGATAATACATATTTTCTCCTGTAAACATAGGAAGCAAGGTTCGCTCAGTGAATTACAGGTTTTTTCCGATCCTCACCCGTAGATGTGCAGTTAAAATGCACTGAAACCAAGTTGCATCTTTGTTGTGAGTAAAATGGTTTTGTCTATATGATAAAATTATAATATATATATATATATATATATATATATATATATATATATATTAGTTAATATTTTATTCAAATCAGAAAATATCAGTTGACTCTCTGGAAATGTTCAATTGTTAACAATCTTCTTTTGAAATAACATGAAATATTCAAATATATTTCTATGCGAAAGTTTTCGATTCATTAACTGATTGATTTTTTTTTTATTACGTCTCATCAAACCTTTGTGTGCCATTTAAAATCAAAACATTCTAATTGTAAGTATGAATTTTTCGAGAACGAATATTGCATAAGAGTTATTCAAGAATAACAATGATCTTTCCTACTATTTAACCAATAGCTGGGGTAAGATAAATATTTATATTATTGGCAAGTATATTTGCGTGGGTGAATTTCTTCATGTTCATTCTGTTGTGTGCCATGCTTACGCGACCATGCATTTTCAACTAGGCAGATTTTTTCCCGCAGTAGGTTGCCATTTCTTTCTGCGGTAGACCAGTTGCCATGCAAGACTGCATAACCTGGTATATCCTGCTATTTACCAATAGATATAGGCGGGGAAGAAGAGAATTCATACCTTTCCCAAAGGGTATTAGCACGTAAGTGAATGTAATGGATTCGACTGGAATTCTAACTCGGCTCCCCGATTTCTCAATCCGAACCGCTTTCCATTACTCCTACTTCTTCATTTTCGTAGCAAATATATTTATTAGTGTTTTGCTATTGGTTCTTTACTTTCCAGACGTTATGATATTTTAGCATCCTGCTACCATATACTTATCAATATTAAATTTTGTGCAAATCTGTGCAAAAAGTGGATCGCAACGCTCACTCAGCTGCATACATATTTTCAGAAAATCTCAAAATCTGATTGGTCACTTAATAACATCGACCTAGTTCTTGACCTGAAAAAATATAATTCCGCACAAATCTGTCAATGCCTTTTTAGAGCCTATCAGGTGATTACGTTGATTATAAATATCAGACACAAATTCGTTTTTTTTCTCTTTTCTGATTTCATTCACCTACGAAAATATAGCCTTAAAGAAAACTGCGTTCCAATTCCCAGTTCGGGCGGACGCTATGAAAACATATTCACACACGCACGCATACACGTACGTACGAAACTCTTCAAACTTAATTACAAACATTACGGAACATTCAACTCTTCTAAAGCTAAAAGTTTATTCAGCATTTTCTCAGACTTATAATTCTTTCAACTCTCTAACAGTGAACATTTTGAGTTCACCTTTTGTGAGCTCGGATAAAAATATTTCCTTAGTAAAATCTTTAATTCACTCTAAAGGGACATGACACCAACAAAAATAGTAACCCCTATGTTTGTGTACATCATTATACAAATATAAATATAAATCTCGTTGTTGTTATAAAACCATATTTTTTGTTCATTCTTGTTTTGATATTTTGTAGTATTTTGCGTTCAATATAAATTGAGAAGACATATCACCTAACTCACCTCTATAATGTCATCTAATGTTTAAATTGATATAAACTCACAAATTCTTGTAAATATTTCTAGTCTTCGAAATAGTACACGCTACACGATGTCAAATATTTCACCAATGTCAATGAGTACGGGACATATTTTCACTGTCTATGAAAATACGGTCTTAAATGTTAATAAGTCCCGGCGACGGTTTTCCTCAATTTCCTTCTTTGCCTCGTTCTGGGCGACTTACTTCAATCACCCGTCAAGGTCTTATGGTATTAAAAGGAAGAAAATTCTCCTTTGTCGGTATAAGAAATGGGATAGAATTTCAATAAAAGCCATATAAAGAAAGACAAGCGTCATGCACACACGCGCACGCGCGCGCAGGCGCAAGCGCACACACACAAATACCCACCCACACCAATCTCCATAAACTGACATAGATTTAAATGCTAATGGGTTCTGTATCATATGACGGGTTCTAAAAAAATTTAAGTAGACAAAAATATGTAAAAAAAATAAAATAAAATAAACATGTAAAAAAGGGGTCATGACACACTAGTTGTCATTTATAGAAACTATCCTCCCCATTGAAACAAAAAATGCATTATACAAACATATTCAACGAAAGCGACTATCGTTTAGTTTGGTCTGGTTTGTTTTACGGCAATATCAACCTCAATGGGTTATTTAATACCGACAAGATTTTTATTGCCGTTAATGTTTTTTTTAATGTATTGCTGATATATATATATATATTTTAAAATGTATTACTGTTAATATTATTTATCAAAAATATTTTGTTGCGAACATTTTTTCTTTAAAAAATGTATTGCTGGTAATATTTTTTCAAAAAATATATTAATGGTAATAATGTATTACTGGTAATATTTTTTCAAAAAATATATTAATGGTAATAATGTATTACTGGTAATATTTTTTCAAAAAATATATTAATGGTAATAATGTATTACTGGTAATATTTTTTCAAAAAATATATTAATGGTAATAATGTATTACTGGTAATATTTTTTCTTTCAAAATTTATTGCTAGTAGTAATTTTTTACAAAAATGTATTGCTGGTATTAAAACCGATTTTTACACTTTTATAGTGTTTTCACCTCAGTTTGGAGGAGAGTATTTCCCTATAGCTGGAACCCTAATAGGTGCTAACACTCCGGGTCAGGGTAGACATGGGAACACCAGCAATTAAGATGTGGTCCCATGCTCCTCAAAACCTCCTGATCAAAGGCCATGCTGTTGGATGTAGTTTATCGTCTTACCCAGGACGCGGATTTAGTTTATCGTCTTCCCCAGGGTTCGGACGTAGTATATCTTCTTACCCAGAACGGGGATGTAGTTATCATCTTCCCCAGGGTTCGGACGTAGTATATCTTCTTACCCAGGACGGGGATGTAGTTTATCGTCTTCCCCATGCGGCGGATGTTGTTTATTGTCTTACCCAAGACGCAGACGTAGTTTATCATCTTACCCAGGATGCGGATGTAGTTTATCGTCTTACGCGGGCGTGAAAGGGACTATCGTTGCAACCCAAGAGATGCATCTGATGCTATTTAAACTAGAATTAGAATGAGTTTTGATTTTTATAGGCAAACTAAACAAAAACAACCAATATACTATTGAATTTAAATGGTCTAGTACAAAACTCCGCCTCTTGTCATAACCATTAATCAACAACGGACACACAATAAGACAGTCCCGAAGAATGACGAGCCACTTAAGTGATATTAGTCTTATAAATTCATCTTGACAACCACAAGCAATCTTTTCTAATTGATCACTTTAGCACTAAATTGAAATGATGATCCCTCTTCCTGTTGTGACCTCTTGATCCAGTTTTCCTCTTTACTGATACCTCTTTTTAAAACTTATTCGCCGTTCTCTTGATGCTTCTGGAATGGACTTTGAAGATGGAAGCCAGAGTATGAGTGTTGATACCATTAGTGAAGTAGTGAATGTTATTTTTTCCTTTACGATTGCTCAGTTAAGAAGACAGTGGTAATGACACAAACCATGCAGTTTTTTATATTAATACACACACGCGCCTGCGCGCGTATATATATATATATATATATATATATATATATATATATATATATATATATATATATATATATATATACACGTATATATATACAGTGTAACCCGGATGTAAGAGACCCGGATATAAGATCCGGATATAAGAGAAATTCGGATATAAGAGAGATTTTAACTGGTCCCAAATTAGTGCCTGTGTTAATGTATATATAATAGACTAAACCCGGATATAAGATACTTCTTCTCCGGTCCCGACAACTATCATAAATCCGGGTTACACTGTGTATATATATATATATATATATATATATATATATATATATATATATATATATATATATATATATATATATATACTCTAGATAAATGAATAGAAATAGGTGGATAGAAAGATATAGAGAGATAGCACCTGGAAGACTAGACTGTTTAGATATATAGACATACAGACACGCACATAAACACACACGCACACATACACACACACACACACACACATATATATATATATATATATATATATATATATATATATAGATAGATAGATAGATAGATAGATAGATAGATTTTCAGGCAGATGTGTGTATTTATGTGTCCGTGGGTACCTGCCACAAAACTATATAAGTAAGGGGAATAACCATTCATTTTTCAGTTCTTTTCTTTTATTATATTTCCACGATATCCATATCATTGACCACTAAGATGTTAGTAATAAAAACAGAAAGTAAAACAACATAACGATTGGTCACATTTACGGAGTCGGTTTCTGCTGAAAAACATTCTGCACTGTATTAATGATCTCGAAGCTACCATTTGTTAATTTATTACGTAACATTTGATCGCCCGACCCGCAATATTTGAGGTTAAGGTCGATTATATAAACTACCAAACCTAATTCATTTTTTTTCACAAAAAAATGAAATTAAAAAGAATTCAATATAAATAAATAACTATATATATATATATATATATATATATATATATATATATATATATATATATATATATATATATATATATATATATGGTTATTTATTAATCTTCATTCAGATTTTATAATTATGTTTGTTTTCAGTGTGAATTCAAATTGTTATCTTTTCTGTCCCAACGATCACGGCTAGCGTAAAAGTTTAATTCCTATTTCCGTAACTAATTAGCATAATATCTCTCATAACGGAGTCTTCTCACTCTCTCAACGGATCTCTCTCTCTCTTTTTCTACATATATATATATATATATATATATATGTGTGTGTGTGTGTGTGTGTGTGTGTGTGTCTATATATATATACACACACACACATATATATATATATATATATATATATATATATATATATATATATATATATATATATATATATATATATACGCACACACAGAGTGAAAGAGACAGAGGAACGCATACGCACACACGCACACACACACACACACACACACACACACACACACACACACACGGGACTATTATTGTTCGGCAGCATCTAGATTAAATAATTTGCATTCTTTGCATCTCTCCTTTGGTTTACATAACATCCAATAGGCTAGGGTGCTGAAACAATTTAACCATTTAGAGCATAAACTAAATTCTAAAATCCGTTAGGCCTCAGGCTACCATTATCAAGCAATGAAGATTTGGCATAATTTTAAGGAAACTTTATTCAGTAATTACGTAATTTCATTGTTGTTGTTGATGTTGTTATTGTTGCTTTTATTATTTTTATTATTATCATTATTATTATTATTATTATTATTATTATTATTATTATTTTATTTTTGTTTCCTTAGATTTCTGGTGTGTACACATTTCTTTCCGGGTCCTGACCAGAGACCTAAGGTCGGAAATAGTATCATGACATTTCCCACTGTGCAATATTGAAAAAAAAACTCATATAATTTACATAGATAAAGCCCTTCGTAAGGTTTTGGGCAGTACTCGTGAGAACAATTTTTTTTTGTATTTCTTTTAGGAAAGAATCCCTAAAATGAGTCTAATGGAAATTTTTCCCAATCAATCCGTGGTCTCTACCTACAACTGAAATTGTTAATGTTCTCATGTGCCACATTTTGGTGATTTCAATTTCAAGGCCCCTGTATTTTGATAGATTCTCATGATACATAGCAGGCTGCAGGGACTGCCATATCAATAAGGAGGCACATTTTTATTTGCGGTCTCTAATCATAATGTCTGGTCGATTTGATTGTTTTTTTCTGAGTTCATTTTGAAGTCCGCTGAAATTGTTACAGTTTGTATCTCCGTAACCGTGTCTGGGTGGTGTTTATACCAATTTCTTGTAGTTGATTTTCCGTAATAGTCGCAGATTTTCCACTGAAGATATTGGCCCAATCTGACATGCTGGGTTTTATATTCAATGAGTGCTAATACCTCGCAACTTGATACAAAATCTTCAGGTATTTATGGATATTTATCACAGAATTTGCATTTTTGGCTAACACAGTTTTTCCGTATATGCTCTTGATAATGTCTTGTTAGCAAGCATTGATCGGCATCAACTCGTTTGATACGGACAGAGTATTGACCGTGAAATGGTTAATCGTTCTGTATCGGTTGCATTTGACTTTGCTTTCTTTGTTAAGTATTTTGCTGCTTCATTATTTGTATTATGATTTACTTGTATTTCTTCACCCACTAGCAACTCCATTTTGAAATTGTTGGCTTGCTTTATTACTGAAGAAACTTACTACATGCGTCTTCTTTGACACAGATCATCACCCAGGCTTCTGTAGTTTCCAGGTATCTTTGAAGGCCAATTGCTGAACTAATTCTCTGCCTCTTCGGATCCGGACACATACAAAATCAGCCTTGGGATGGTGAGAATCTTTCTCGTTTCGGAGTTTTGTCGTAAATTTGCTTCATGTCAACTATGGTCCAGTTAAGGATATTGAAAATGTATTGCATTATAGGGACAGCCAAGTTGTTTTTAGCTGGTATTCTGTCTTTTTTAAAAAATCAGTTCGGTATACAGTTCCAGACGCATACGCATGTAGTACTCATTTCTTGTATTCTCCTTCATTGGCGTATGCTGTATTCCATCTCCTGCGATAATTCTTCGGTACGTATGGGTTTCTACTTGTTCCAGTTGCCTAAACTTCGAGACAAAATCTAATACTATTGAGTCTGTTTCTGTAATTCTCCCATTCTTTAATGTTACTTTTACACATGTATCTTACCCAAAATCCAGACCTATTCCGTTGCTGAAACTTTTACATTATTGAAGTGACCATTTAACTCACTGTCGTCTTTGACAAAGAGTGTGAGATCATCCATCTAGTGTAGGTAATTGAATACTTTCTTGTATAGTTTGTAACTACAGCTATTGTTTATACATGGTGGGCAGATATGTTATTGACCTCTACTATTTCGTGTCATCTATTTCACTGGTTTTTGCATGAGATATGTAATACCTTTAGTGATCCATTCCGGGATTTCTTGGGATTATTGAGTGATGTTGTATAAGGGTTTTATGATTGAGTTTTTTTCAATGTAAGAACGCTGGAAAAAGTAAATAAAAATTAATGAAATCTTCCTTGTCCGTCATATTTAGCGATATATATATATATATATATATATATATATATATATATATATATATATATATATATATGTGTATGTGTGTGTGTGTATGTGTATGTGTGTGTGTGTGTGTGTCTCTGTGTGTGTGCGTGTGTGTGCGTGTGTGTGTGTGTGTAGGTTAGTTAATATCAGAGATAGAGCGTGTGTATAAATACAAGTGAACATAGAAGTCAACACTTCAAGGCGACAATCTGTTTCACTTTCATATTTACACACGCTCTATCACTGATATTGAGCACTTTATTCCATAAATATACCACATTTTTTTCATATATATATATGATATAAATTAAAAGCATTAGTTATATATATAATATTACAATTTAAAGCATCAGTTCTGTTTCATCTTCAAGCGAATTTTTACAAAATTCGCTTGAAGATGAAACAGAACTGATGCTTTTAATTTAATATAATTGAATTTTAAATTTTTTGTTTTTCTCTTTTGGAAACATGGTAATTACTGTGTAGCGATGAAACCATATTTTAAAATCAGTTATTGTATAATATTTATGCTCTGTAAATTCACATTGAGCACTGTTTTGTAAAAATAAAAATTTCAAAACGAACGCCGGATTACATATCTTACTGTTCTCCCTGTTTTTACTATAATACGCACACGCACACACACACACACACACACACACACATATATATATATATATATATAATTATAAAGAAGAGTTCACGTGTGCCTCTTATAATATGTAAAATAGATAGGTTAGTTAATAAAACAAGGGCAAACGAAAGGATACCAAGCTGAGTCCATATTTTCGTGCCTCAGTTCTGTCATGTGCTTAATAATTGATCTTTTATAAATGATTTTCGTACTAATTACATTTGTAGCTCTTCGTTCTCCCTTGTTTTATTAACCATACTATTTATTACGCACACAGACAAACACACATACACACACACACAAATATATATATATATATATATGTATGTATGTATGTATAGTTGCGCTGATGCTAATTTGCGACCCTGATTTTCATACCCTTTGCGATCCCCAGACCAACATTTTAGCTCTATCAGATGTTTGCGATCGTCAGACAAATATGTTGGCTATATCACATAATATATATAAAAGTTGCATATATATATATATATATATATATATATATATATATATATATATATATATATATATATATATATATATATATATATATACACGTAGAAATATAGTTTTAAGCTTGCCTACATATATGTGATAAAGTGCTCAATATCAGAGATAGAGCGTATGTAACTATAAAAGTGAACATTGAATCCAACTCTCAGCGGCGACAGGTGTATTGTTTCAACGCTTCTGGTGTCTTTTCAAGTGACAGTGTTGAATTTACAAATATTTCCTCTACTCTGAATTAAGCAGTCTTTTAAAATAGTGTTTTTTATTGGAATTTTATTCCGTCTACACCAATAATATACTTGGGTATATATATATATATATATATATATATATATATATATATATATATATATATATATATACATTGGGATTTCCTTATCGACGTCGACAATTACAACGATGTAATTCGTGTGAAGACAAGCTCCCACCTTCTAGGTCTGGTTATCTATAGCCGTAAAAACATGACACATTGAGAGAGTCAACAAGAATATTGTTTTTCAGAAGGATATTGAGAATGTCATGGATTGAATATGTAAACAATAATGACATATATTGAGGAATAAATGCTTGGCGAATTTGACACTCACAATATATGTTGTTGCAAGAGGCACTGGGAAACATTGAGTGACCTCCCGAATGAATTTGTGTAAATGGATGGCAGAACATAATCAGGAAGCGATAGGATATTTAGAGAACAACTCAAAAATTGTGGTGAACCATCATATTCCGTTCTGTGAAGATTTATCGCTAGCGATGCTGAAAATTTTTCGGTTCTTATCCACAACCTTTACACGCGGCAGATCAGGTGGAAAACGGACTAATCTTACCATATATATTCATGAGCTGCTCAGTTTTCAATTTCTACGCTCGATAGAGTTCAAAAGCGTGTCGGTGTCCCTGTGGGTGACAAATTATTTTTCACTCTACAAGCCCTTTCCCACAGCCGATAAGTCGCAAGCTTCTCGTTGCCCTGTCGCTATTTAGAGAGAAGGTTTCAAATGAACTACATTCTGAGTTCCACCAGTCTTAACGTTCACGACGAAAACCCGCCATGCCACTCCCAATGTAACGAACCATCCTTCGAATTCTTTTGGTGAAATGTAAGTTCCACTTGAGCAGCCTCTTCTTACGAACCACTGCCTCGTGGAACTGACACCCAAGAGGATGCTTCTCCGATCACTGCAATCTTACTCTGTTCAATTTAGGGTTAATCGTTATGTTCCACACACATCCGATTAATGTGTGCCTTTTATTCTGCCACCCACTACCTTAAGTTGCTCTCGGGAATTGTGCAGGGTGAACATTGTTTGTAATGAGAAAAATGTACAAGACATAGCAGAAGAAAAGAAGAAGAAGAGAGAAAAATGCTTCTGGCAGCCTTATTAGTATGGGGTGTACCAGCTGGCCACAATTTAAGGACTATTTCGTGTTAGGAAGAATAATACGCTTTAGCCTTCCAATAACCGGACACCGATACTAATATTGGCATTAGTGTAGCCACTGATACACTAACACCGAATGAGGATACAGAAAGACGAAATACGGGACCGTACCCGACAAGACATTTAATAATGCAAACAAATTATATACACATATTAAAAAGGTTTACATGTCCCAAACACAAGATTGTTCATATAGTCCAAAGGACCGAGTGTGTTTAACGAGAACAGAGAAATGCCATACCAACTTTAGGGCCGTTGACTGTCCATAGATGAGTTAACAGGACTTACTTCTTTCTCCACGCTAGGCTGGGTACCAGCAGATTAATTTCAACGTGTGTGGACACCGGTGGTCGCAAGTAAAAAAGGGGTGAGCTTCCTAAAAACGGAAGTGACGAAAGGGAAGAAGGGACAGGAGAGTTCTCGTCTCTAAGGGGCCGAACTTCCGTTAGCC
Source organism: Acanthosepion esculentum (assembly GCA_964036315.1). Taxonomy (NCBI): domain Eukaryota; kingdom Metazoa; phylum Mollusca; class Cephalopoda; order Sepiida; family Sepiidae; genus Acanthosepion; species Acanthosepion esculentum. The sequence goes on from OZ038505.1 coordinate 4,744,623, forward strand.
CGACCCAAGTGAAACAACTGTAGTCTCCTTACAGCCTCAATTCCATCTCTTTTATTCTAACGTTCAATCTGACTTTTGAAAAACTTTGCTTTTTATCTTTAAGTCTAGTTTAAAAATGTATTATGAACATCATATTTAACTCATGGATAACTTGATTCGTCATCATCATGTCAACGCTTTAATTCGCTTGAGGGATATCAAGGGCAGAGATCTACAAGACGCACATTTAAGATCTGTAAAATTCACGAGATATAATTAAATCTATTCTGACATGGGGAAAATATATTATACCCTTTATCGGTGCGACTAGTATCAGGTTATCGAATAAATATCTTGATTCTGCAGGGCTTTCATCCATACCCCAACCAAACTGACATTTTTTAAACATATTTTTTTTCAAAGTAAAAGAAATAGCCACTCATCTTTAGGAATTTTATTTCTTTATCACAAGTCACATTCCATTCACTGAAATTTGTAGATGGGCATCGAGAGGTTTTCTTTTTCTTTTTAAACCCGCCATTTTTGTAAAGCCTGGATTATATTTTTAAACATCTGCTCTTTGCCTTAGTGATAAATAATAATAATAAAAAAAAATAAAGTTAAATATGCCTACGAGATCTGTTCGTATTTTAACCCTCCTGAATAAGACTGTCACCTAACTACGAGGTGATTAGTATAAAATATCGTGGGTGGATGAAATACAATCAATAAATATTATATAAAAAAGAAATATATTTTCCCATGATGCAATTAATAAATGAACCGAAAAAGGTTTTTTGGTCATGCATGCAATATTATAACCTTCTCTTTCTAAAAGAACGAAACCGCTCCCTTACCACTTTCCAACGCAGAGCGCTCGGAAGTGCTTTGCCGCCCTACACATGAATTAAGTAATACACCTCTAAACCAGTTCAAAATACATGGGAGGATGTGAACCGGACGTTAGGCAAATCTATCTACTACTATCGAGGAAAGGAAAATTAAATAAATAGTAAATCAAATTTCAGTGTTTTAGGCGGAGACGTTAGAAATATAAAGTTAAAGTAAACTTTAGAAGTATCCGTAAACACAATCCTAAACAGTAAACAAAGCACAAGCCTCTACTCCTGTCAATTTCAAATGTCTCTCTATGATGTTAAGTAAAAGTTTCCATTTTCTTTGGAATTTCTTTAAAACTTCGACGTTCGCTCAACTTTTCGTTTGACGGTATCCTCAAAATAATACTGTATAACACCATTTCTGTGGCTTCGAGTCTCTTCTTTATTTGCGAGGAGATTGTCCAGCATTTACTGCCACAATAGATCTCAAACGTTGTAAACAGTGGGTAACAGATCAAAGAAAAGGTACCCAGGATATATGCTGCCTTGCACTGCAACGACAGAATTCCTAATGTACTGCAAGTATTACAGTGATCAATTGATTATTCTCTGGGTAACATCTATAACTTTCTATAATCTCGTCTGAAAAATAAATGCCTTGTAATTTTTCATGGCTATGAAATTATGCGCATATACTATAAATTTTCAACTCCTTTATCAGGATCTGTCTATATTTCTGAGATGAGGTATTATGGACATTATTTACATTATTCGGACTATTGTCCTCATCTTTGTTGCCATATTTATCACAACGTTTCGTCCTTTCAGTATCTGTCTATATTTCTCTGATGAGGTATTATGGACATTATTTACATTATTCGGACTATTGTCCTCATCTTTGTTGCCATATTTATCACAACGTTTCGTCCTTTCAGTATCTGTCTATATTTCTCTGATGAGGTATTATGGACATTATTTACATTATTCGGGCCATTGTCCTCATCTTTGTCGCCATATTTATTACAAAATTTCGGCCATTCAGTATCTGTCTAATTTTCTGAGATGAGGTATTATATACACCAATTACATTATTCGGACTATTGTCCTCATCATTGTCGCCATATTTATTACAAAGTTTCGGCCGTTCAGCCTCTGTCTATATTTCTGAGATGAGGTATTATGTACACTATTTACAGTATTCGGACTGATGTCCTCATCTTTGTCGCCATATTTATTACAAAGTTTCGGCCTTTCAGTATCTGTCTATATTTCTGAGATGAGGTATTATGGACATTATTTACATTATTCGGGTTCAATCCTCATATTTGTCGCCATATTTATTACAAAGTTTCGGCTTCTCAGTATCAGTCTATATTTCTGAGATGAGGTATTATGTAGAGTATTTACATTATTTGGACCATTGTCCTCATCTATGTCGCCATATTTATAAGTGATAACTGATAACTGACATCCATTAAACATGGCACGTGGAACTAGAACAGTCTACCCTAGTAAGCGAGATAAATGGTTCAGTTCGACATAACAACCACCTGAAGAAGGCCGGAGCGTACAACGGCCGAAACGTTGCAATAAATATGGCGACAAAGATCCTAATTTTGTTAACACAGGCAAAGCTTATTCTTAACTTCTATAAACTTTTGGTGAGACAAAAAACATATTGTGCAGAAAATAGATTGAAATAGACGGGAAATAATATTTGACGTTTAATATATAAGTCGTTTAAGGCTATCAGAAACTGTGTAACACCGGAAAATGATGCAATAAAAAGCTTCAGTGTCACACGTGATCAGTTACCATAAGATGTCTACTTTTTAATCGACAGCTCAGCAACATTAAAATTGATGCTTATTTCTGGCCAAGAAAAAGCCGCAAAGATGACCAGAAATTTCGCCACATTTTCTTAACAGTTTAGCATTTTCGATAACAGCCCAGTCAGAGGTATTCATAAGAAGAAGAGGAGACAACAAATGCAGCAGATCTTTTGTTGGTAGACAAAGGCATTTATCTCCATTTGGTCGATATCAAGTCACTTGTCTTACATAACGGGCGCTTAGTGACGTTACTTCATAGATTGACGAAAGAGACGAGTCAATACGCAGATGCAACAGAGCAGATGGCGACGTCTTCTCTGTTGGACAGTCGAACACTCTGCCTCTGAGCAGAGAGGAACCCGGACGAGGCTCTGTCGAAGGGTAGAGTCTCGTTCGGTGTGGTTGACCAACCCGATTCCGTTTATACGGGATCTACAGGATATTTTTGGCCAAGCTTACGGGCTTGGGAATACCCCACTTTAAACCCGGTCTTGTGCCACATTTATCCCTCGTGGGGGGTGGACAGTAAATACTGTCAGCTTCCAGGATTCAAATCGAACGGTTTTAGTTTTTTTTTAAACCGAAGTCTAAATCTGCCGCCTCTAGCTAGTTGTAACATGATGCAGCTTACAATCTATGTGTCGCCATTCCCCTTGGGAAATATTTTTTCACCAGATAGAGAAAATATATCCGGCTCACAGGTTTAATATTAAAAAAAAATGACCCGGCATTTTCTGTTTGAGAGGAATATATCCTCGCTATTGACATGGCAGATAAATCTGGAATCCGAAATATGTATCCTCCAGAAACACAGAAGAATCTCAGGATTTTCCGTTGAAAATTGTTGCGAGTAAGACCTAATATAGTATTTTCCTTTTCAAACTCTTTGTGTAGACATATGTTATGGTTTATATTTCGTGGGACACGGGTAAATAAGTCTATGTGACTTTCTTTTTGACTTAGCGGTATAAAACTCTCTGAGAAAAAAGAATGTTTGTCATTACTTTCCTTTCAGCTATTTCGTTCCATCCGTTAAATAGAGTTATATACCATAGATATAATAATGCCAATAATTGGGAAAATATTTACCTGGGATTAAAGGTTTCTTCTATAGCACACACAATAAATGGTGACTTACCCGATGTGTGATAGTATTGGGTTGGTGCATAATTATCAGACGGTTTTGTAGGCAAGTTATTTGTTAGTAAAAATTTGCTGTTTTGTTTAATATTTTAATAAGAATATTATATTCAGGTGACAAAAATGTCTGTCTATAATCATACGCTCCGGAATAATCATTTTAAAATGTTATTGTTGAATTGTTATATTTCTTTTTTCATAGTAAATATTGTTTAAAAACGCTTGATAATTATGCACCAACGATATATTATCACCCGTTATTTTCTTAGATTAAAAGATTCGTATGATTAAAAAATATCTTAATGCTCACAAATAATTGTTATTTGAAATTCCACGCAAGGGGAGTGAACTGTACAAGCAAACCATATCACATCAACACCTAAACTAAATGGTTAATCCCTATTTAGCTTTGATCGGGTTATCCATTTGATATTTCAAACAGGGTGCAGCAGAAATATCTCAGATATATACCTCACAGAAATACGTCTTACTCTTTTACCATTATGTGGAAGGTATTTCTGGGACAATTTGTGGGAGATATTTCAGCCAAGCCCTGCACTTAATTGTTAAGCAGAGAAAATAGATTTATATAATTAAATTAATTCAGACAAGCAGGAACAAGATTAATGGTCATAGTTTAGGAAATTCTCTTTGATAAACTATTCCAAGTAGTGAACAACCAATGTTACACTGGCATTTCCTAGATTATATAATTGCTTTTGACAACAAGCTCTTTTCAATCCTGAATAATATAAAACGGAAACATGTCACCAATGTCTAGTAAGGATTAAGAAAAATGATTCGTGTGTAGGAATTTCAGGCATTCCTGTATTTAATTACAATCCATACATTTCTTGCACTTTTAATTGTACAGAAACAAGGCAAATCTGATCTATCTATCTAACTATCTATCTATCTATCTATCTGCATATATATATATATATATATATATATATATATATATATATATATATATATATATTACGTGAATCATTCATACAGAAAGCAGATAATGAAGTTAATGATATAAATGGCAAGGATCACTCTCGCAAACAATTTTTAATAATAAAATACATTAACCTCGAATCCGTTAATGAATGGTATGATCCTTGTTTATAAATTCCGGTTTTATAAGGTAGGTCTTTTTTTACTTCTAGCTTTCAATTGTTTCAAACAATCAT
>OZ038505.1:4754593-4779593 GCA_964036315.1 Acanthosepion esculentum
TTAAGCCCAGGAATCTATTTTGTCTTACTGGCTTTACTGCCTTTCATCGGGGTTAATCCGATTAAAAAATGTCCTTTTTCCTTCAATATCGTTTTACGATATGCTATATTTTAGCTTTAAGATTTCTTATTTCATCTCACTTTCTATTACATCCGAGAAGTCTTTGTTACAAAACGAATAATACCACCACCACCACTATTACTACTACTACTAATAATAATAATAATACTCTGAAAATCTATCCTAAACCCTGAGGAGTTCCCTCTTTTCAACTTCATTGCAGTTGAAAAGATTATATGCGATTCAGAGAATGTAAATGTCGTAGAAGCCTGTGGGTCCGATTCCAGACCAACTTTAGAAACACTTTAACCCTATAACACTAACCATGGGTATATAGTACTCAGTGAAAATGTTTCCTATTTTTAATTACAATTTTCAGTACCTGGTTTTCTTACCTAAATATGTTTTTCAGTTCCTATTAATGGGAAGTGCAAAGTGCAAAGTTTGAAGTGCCTGCATGTAAAATATTTCAAATAAAGATTTATATTTAATATTTTTTGAAAATCGGGTATGATATACCCATGGTTAGTAGTGGTGTAACTTTAATTGATGGTTAGTGTTCTAGGGTTAATAACCGGAATCGCACCCTGTAAAACAACGCTAAAAATCAAACTGTTGAAATCCCAATGCTACCACTACTACTACTAGTACTACGACGACGACGATGACGACAACTACTACTACTACTACTACTAATAATAATAATAATAATACGGTGCACATTAATTTTTTCCTGTTTTTATCTTTGTATAAAGAAGATTAAATTCTACTACTATTACACCTATGGTGTGAGTCAATACACAACAATATATATATATATATATATATATATATATATATATATATATATATATATATATATATATATATATGTATATATATGTATGAATACGTAAATAGGGCATTTACACAAGCCTCAAGTATCTGTGTGCTAGTATATAAAACCAGAACAAATGTTTGATGAATCAAAGTTGAAAAATGGTTTACTGTAGTCAATAAAACATTTTTAAATTTTCTCCTATTTATAAATACATATATATATATATATATATATATATATATGCAGATTAATTCTGCGAATGTTTACACACACAAATATACATATATATATATATATATATATATATATATATATATATATATATATATATATATTTATATGTAAAAAGTATTCACAGAGTTAATCTATAGAAAAAGACAATATTTTTTTGCGCAATCTCACTTTTCCTAACAGAATCACTACTCTCCGAAGCCAACACATTAAATATATCAAGAAATCAAATAAAACGATTGAATCTGTTAACAGTTAACACACATATAAAAGCAATAATTCTACATGAGAAAAAATTCTCTTCAAACATAAAAATAAATGACGTAATTTTTCAGTTGACACAATCAATATAATAGTGTTTCTCAATCTTGTTAGTTACTTAAGACATTTTGTTATTTTTATTATAGATAATTTGTTTCAATAAATTCATTTAGTTTTTTGCGTTAAAATGTTCATATTGGACAAAAAACGTCGGCGAAACCTACATGCATTTTTCCTAGTGTCATTTTTCCGTTATATATATATATATATATATATATATATATATATATATATATATATATATATATATAATTACTGTTTTCCCTATTGTCATTTATTTTATAAATATTGTCTTCTCTAAGTTCTCTTTGTGAAATTTTCACATTTATATATATATATATGAATGATGTGTGATATATATTTAAAATGTATCGTAACAATTGTAGATTTGTATATAAATGATCTTGATAAATAGCTAAACATATTTTAGATGAATAGAGATGGAGATAGAGTTTCGAACTGAGGAATCGGAGAGCCGAGTTCGAATTCCAGTCGAATTCACTCACGTGCCAACAACATTGGGAAAGGTATGAATCCGCTTCTTCTCTCCCAAGCTATGGGTAAATTAAATAGCAGGACAGACTGGGTTCTACCACAGAAAGAAATGGAAACCTACTGCGGGAAAAAAAAATCTGCCTCGTCAGTCCTGTATCGAAAGATACATGATCGCCTAAGCATGTATCACGCATGGTACATAACTGACTGAATGATAGCGACAGCTTATAATTAAGTATAAAGCTTAAACCTTACGATACCGAAATATTCGCGATTCCTACTGTGTATCTAGAACATTAAAACGTTGTGTGAAACGTTTGGATTAATTGTAAGCTATATTGTGTGTGCGTGTGCATGTGTGTGCGTATGCGTGTGAGGTCCCATGAGGAATGAATGTTGAAATGTGCGTGTGAGGAACGGCAGTAGTTGTAAAAGTTGGCTGGAGAGTGGTGAATTTTCCTAAAAAAGTAAAAAATAAATAAAAAAGAAAATTAAAAAATGGTGCCACAGGCACTTTTAATAGCGATTAATTGTTTCCATATGAAAATCGTCGCAGCCATTCCACAAGGTTAAGGCGCCTGCCTGTCCGTCTGTTTTATTTATCCAACTTCTTTTTTCTATTTCTTTATTTATATTTTTAACTCTGGCATTGCCCTCTATACACTTGTCAGCAACTCCACAAACGGGCAATTTATACCACTGTGACTTGTAACATAATTTTCCTTTCCCCTCGTTAAAACTCGCCCACACACATACAATATGGTCAGACATACACATCTAACTCAGATATACGGATAGATGGATTTATTTATTATATTCCTATCTATCTATCTATCTATCTATCTATCTATCTATCTATCTATCTATCTATCTATCTATGTCAGTCTCATCTATCTATCTATCTATCTATCTATCTATGTCAGTCTCATACTTCTATCTATCTATCTGTCAGCCTCATCTATCTATCTATATATATATATATATATATCTATGTCACTCTCATCCTTCTATCTATCTGTCTATCTATGTCAAACTCATACTTCTATTTTGTCTATCTATATATCCATCTAGCTATCTAGCTGTCTATGTCAATCTCAACCTTCTATCTAACTATCTATCATAGCTAGCTAGCTGGCTAGTTAGTTAACTAACTAGGTATGTCAATCTCATCTTTTTATCTATTTGTCTATATTTCTAAGTATTTTCGTTATATCTATCTATCTATCTACATATATCAATCTGATCTATCTATCTATCTATCTATCTTGTATATATATATATATATATATATATATATATATATATATATATATATATATATATATGTCTAGCTATCTAGCTAAATACTCTAGCAATTTAAGCTTATTTCTTACATGGGTTTACTCAAAAATATCTATCTATCTATCTATCTATCTATCTATCTATAGAGTGCTATGGATAAACTGTCGTCTATATTACGCAAAAATGAAAATAACACTGACATCTCATTTTAACAGAAATAATTATCAACCATACACAAGAATGTCTTGAAATACTAAATTGGCACGAATACACGGGATTTACTTGACCTCCCACAGGGCCAGGTTGTGACACAAGGTCGGAGTTTAACGTGGGAAGGGAGGGGGAATGGACCCGAGTTTTCACCCGGGTCGCAGTGCTTTGGCTTTAGCTAGTCATAGCTGGTCTTGGCTGGTCTTAGCTGGTCAGACGTAGCCACGATACTACCAGCGCAGGGACGAATCCCTGCCGCCGGCCTGTATCGGAGGAAGAATCCCGGCCCCATAGGCGATCATTCAGTGAGTAATCTGCGAACAGATACTACACTTTGATCTTAGCCTTGGGGCCGCGTGGAGACCGAAATCTCGTGATTCCTTCATTGGCACGAATACACTGAATGTAAATGATGAGACATTTTGTATTAAAAAAAAAATAGAAACTGATTTCCAGACTCGGAATTCTTTTTTTTATTATAGAATTCAATGATAAATCCCTTTGGGTACATCGACGTCGTGTAATATTTTGTACGATCGCCTCGTTAGTTCAGCTCCAACTGGACTGTACAATACTTTCGGTCTTGTGCCACATCTGATGGTACTTTTAAATGGTGTAATTGTTAACAAGCATTACTTGCTAGTAGAATTACTCATGAATATTTTGTTTGATCCTCACCAAGTGCACCATGCATTTGGTCATGTGCCACCTCAAAATACCATTTGTAAATCATTATCAAAAATCTATTGCCATAATCTGCAACTTTTCGATTTCCTTTTTTTGCGTGTGCGTGTTAATGTGGCTATATATATATATATATATATATATATATATATATATATATATATATATATATATATATATATATATATATATATATATATATGGAGAAATATAGTCTTAAAGTGTGCTATATTTATGGGATAAAGTGCTCAGTATCAGAGATAGAGCGTGTGTAAATATAAAAGTGAACATGGAAGTCAGCACTTTGAGGCGACAGTCTGTTTCATGCTTGTGCAATCGTCAATATATATATATATATATATATATATATATATATATATATATATAACTACGTCAATATATATATATATATATATATATATATATATATATATATATATATATATATATATATAACTATGAACCTAAAGAGCCAGGCAAACCTAGCTAGGTTTCACATATGCGGGACGTCAGTTTACGCTGGCCAAAGAGGTAAAATTAGAACAGAATATAAATATCCTATAACATAAAAACAACCATGCCAACGTGACAAAAAACAAATTGAATAATAAAACAGTAACACAACAATTGGAGGAGTTAATACATATTTTTTCAGTAACAAAAAAAAAACGAAATTAAAAATGAAAAGAAAATCAAACCTAATCTAGTAACTATTACCCTTTAAAACTTATCTCTGTTAAATCTTAATCCCACTTCATCTTTAGACCTTCCTGTCCTTCTCTCGTCTGTTACCCCTCCCTATATCTTTCATTTACTCTAGCATTCGTCCCACACTCTCATACATACACTCTCACTAAATTTTTTTTTCCCGGAGTTGTTTTTTCTGTTTTCTTTTTGAATTTGTAGGTCTGATGAATTGGATCCTTTTCACGATTCCAATGGAATAAATTATGACCATGGAATATTAGTGTTTAAGTCTTTTTATTATATCCTTACTCTGTCCTGGACATTGAGTTCTACCTGGATTCTATCCTCTTGGAATTATTTTTATACACATATGTATGTGTATGTTTGTATATTTACTTATATATTTTAGATATACGATTGCATATGTATGTGTATATTTACCACTTATATTATCTATCTATCTATCTATCTATTATATATATATATATATATATATATATATATATATATATATATATATATATATATATATATATATATATACTAGCAGCATGGCCCGGCGTTGCCCGTGCTTGATTCAAAAATCGTACGACTCATACAGCAATCGCTATCATTTGACTTAAAATATTTTTGCCCGTCCTTGCCTTTAAAGGAGTGCCCTTTGCCGTGCTGATGTTGCTACATGCCTTACTTCTTGCCTATCACACACTGCGGATTTTTCTAAGCTCTATACTAAACATTATATCTGTTACGAAAAAAGAACTAAACAAAATGAACACAAAACGATCAGCTTTAAAAAAGGACTCGTAACTGGGAAAACCGAATGAAAAAAGAATGTTAACAACAAATACATTTTCACACCCAACCCAGTTCTGCGGAATCAGAATCAACGTTGAGTTTAAGCAACCGAATGAACCAATTGGAGTAAAGTGCCATGCAGATTAAAATTTTTCCCACTTGTGACGAATGCAGCTATCGATTTTTTTGCATGCTAGCATGCTAGTTAACATTCGTGTCCGACAGCTGTTGGCTCTCACGCTGGCCAATAGAATCTTCCTGCCTATTCCTGGCAGCCAGCTATAGACTCTCACTCTGGCCAGTAGAAAATGGCAGCAAACTACATGAAAACTGCCGTAGAAGCATGAAAAAATCGATTATTTCCACTATCGATGGGAATTGAGAAATGAAAAGTCCGTCTTGCCCTGTCCTCTATCTTGGAGCATGTGCATGTAAATTTTGGTGCAAATCCGTCGAAAATTGCGGCCGTGCATTCGTTACACACGCACACACATTCTGCGTTTTATAGATAGAGATATTGATGTGTGTCAATTTGATTGAATTGTTATTTTTCTAAGTCTTATCAAATTTTTGCAAGGTAGCGCCACTAATAGTTACTGAGCTGTAAGAATATTTTAGAGATAATAATGCTTTATTTACTAATTAACTTATAGAAATGGGGAGAAGAAGATTCATGCCTTTCACAAAGCTACTTGTGTATACGTGAATATAACGAGCCCTACTGGAATTAGAATTCAGCTCTCCGATTTCAAAATCTGAGCCGTTATCCTAAACCATCAAAACACCCGCACATTCAAAGTTACAGAACACGCGGTTTTTACAAGCTGTTACCCATCCAGGAACTGACCAGACTCGTTCTTTAACTAGGGTAATATTTCGTTAACCGGTGTTTCAACGTGATATGGTCGTAAGCCGTATCTGTATGCAAATATGTGTGTTTATGTGTTCGTGTATACATATGTGTGTCTGTGTATACATACGTATTCGCGAATATTATCCGTATACGTGGCTTAATCTGCCTTTACATATAAATATTTTCATGGCAGGTTTTCTTAGGAGCTCAGTTCATTGGAAAGTTGAAAGCATGTCTGTAAGTGCACTATTAGATTGGCAACCAGGTCGCATCGTTTTACTGGTGACATAACTAGCTATCCCCATATAGTATGTTCTATTATGTTCTCATCAGGTAATTCACCCCTGCACAAATCTCTTCTGATTTCTTACTTACTACAATCTTCAATCACACATAAATCGAAAATTTCACTCTACTTAAAATCTCTTTTATTTCTCCTCACTAAACACTTGCCATTCTCCTTGCGCATTAGGCACACACACAGACATATATATATATATATATATATATATATATATATATATATATATATATATATATATATATATATATATATAAAGGCATAAAAAACATTTTATTTATTAAAGACCATGATAGATTTAAAATAAAAAAAAACAGTCAACCGGTTTCGTCCCCTCTCATCAGAACTGATAACGGGGAATAGAAATTATGAAAAACAAAATATCTGTAATGGATGACATGAATAAATAAGCAGGGAAGAGAAGGAGAAAAAAAGTGTATATATATAATAAAAGTAATACCACCAAAGATGTTAGAGACACAGCACAGCATGCCTTTAATAAAAAAAATTGTTTTTTATGCCTTAATACGCTTTTGTACCGTTGCAAATATATTTAAATATATACGCTTAAATATATATATATATATATATATATATATATATATATATATATATATATAAAAATTTAATGCTTTAACGTTATTCTTAATAATTGTCCTCTTTTTATTTATTTATTAAACAGTATATTTATTTGCACCGCCAAGGCCTGAATAATCAAGAATTTTTTTTAGAAAACAATGCGACCGATAATAAGATTTCCGACTGACATTACTGTGCAGTTAACAAAATCTAAGACAAACAATCTGCAAGCTCGAAATTAAAAATATAACATGACGATAATTTACCCATCGCACTATATATATATATATATATATATATATATATATATATATATATATATATATATATAAAATGAACCAACTCCGACAATTATTCTAAGACATGTTTATGTTTAATATTCTTTTTATAGATACAAATATTTAAGTAAAAAGCTCTGTTTATAATAAACAACATTTACCGGCCTGAATGTCCGAGAAATTGTCATAGAAAATATTCGTCCTCCGACAGGATTCGAACCTGTGTCCTATACGGAGCCTTTTAACCGAATCGGCCACAGGGTATCGTCCAGGTGACAAGGTCGAATTTACTGCTTACAAACGATCTGCTATCGATCGGGTTTCTATCCGGTTTGAAGTCATCGGACGTCTAACCACACTGCAAACCTGTTTTACCGTGCAACAGTCTGTCTGTGGATGCCAATATATATATTTTTGTGTGTAATTTGATATTGAAGCGAACACCCAGTTTGCACATAACCATCAGCGGTGTAATGGTTAGCCAGCTTATCTCGCTAGAACAGTTACGACTGAGTGGTGAGTTCGATCCTCAGTTCCTGTCGATTGAGCATGAGCATTATATATATATATATATATATATATATATATATATATATACAGTGAGACCCGGATATAAGAGAAACCCGGATATAAGATAGATTTTCTCTGGTCCCAAATTAGAGCCTGTGTTAATGTATATTTAATAGACCAAACCCGGATATAAGAGACTTCTTCTCCGGTCGAGACAACTCTCTTATATCCGGGTTACACTGTATATATATGTTGTTTATTGTATATGATAAAAATGAAAGGATTTTGATCATATTTTTAAGTGGAATACATATCTCTCTTTCCCTACGTAGCACTTAAATATCCACCTTGACAAATCGTGTTTTGCTCATTTTAACGATCAGGTAAATCTGCTATCATCCAATACGTCGGATTCGTGCACGCCTTTAGGTTGCTCCCAGCAATTATCTGTGTAAATGTGTGACATCTTATTGTCTACACATGTACTTTCGATGCTTTATGCTGCACGAGAAGATGGAAACACGTACTTTCGCGTGTAAAGGTATATTACGTGTTTATTTTGCTGTTCTCAATGACTCCATTAGAAGATCTGCAAACTGTGAGGGAGTTATTAAAAAGTGAGGAATGGCAACGAAACGAATCCAAAAACAAAATGAAATACGAAATGGATTTTCATGCGACCATTTTCATGTTTCTTGTACGTTACTTTTCTTTTCTTTTTTTTTTTTGCCGGTCGTTATATCGTCGATGAATTTGTTGTTATCACGTGATATTTTCATATATTCGTTCAATTTCGATTTACTGATATATATATATATATATATATATATATATATATATATATATTGGTGTTTGTTAGGCGGAACGATGTCGCCATATAAACTTCATAGCATATTTGATTAGCCGTCCCTTCTTTTTAAATTTTCTTCTTTTTTTGAAAATCTTTTAGTTCCTTTCATGTTCGTAGAGGAACATTCTTCAATGTGTAGGCGTGCCACGTGGCTGTGTTAACTGCGTTGCATTATCGCTAGCAAAAAATCAGTGTTCAAATCCAAGAAGATCTTGGATCGCTGCTGCGTATTTTTTTAACAATGCTGGGATGACATTGAATGCTGGACAATCTCCTCACAGATAAAAAGCAGACGTCAAGATATGCGAATGCGTCTAGCCAGGTTTGAAACCCAACTGATTTGGCGTCAATCAGAGCTTCTACCACTGAGCTATCTTCGTTCGGCAAAGTGAATCAACTAAATCTAGCGTATTGTTTTTTTTACGAATGTAAACAAATGCCATCAGCCAGAGTGCTCTATTCATTTTACTGAAGAGCTTTGCATTAACGCAGATGTGTGTTGTTTATAGAATTAGCTTATCACTGAACAGTGCTCAATTATAAATATATATTCAAGAGCTAAATATATATATATATATGTATATTGACCACTAATATTATCAATATCTATCTATCTATCTATCTATCTATCTATCTATATATATATATATATATATATATATATATATATATATATATATATATATATGAAGAAATATAGTCTTAAAGGGTGCTATATTTATGAGATAAAGTGCTCAATATCAGAGATAGAGCGTGTGTAAATATAAAAGTGAACATAGAAGTCAACACTTAGAGGCGACAGTCTGTTTCATGCTAGATGCAATCGTCAGGCCACCTATATATATATAAGTTATCTCTTATGCAATATTTATGGGCAACTTGTGTTCATTCTCAGTGACAGAGATTGTGTAAATATAAAAGTGGACACTGGGGTCAACACCGAGTGACGTCAATCGGTTTAATACTTGAACACAATCTTCACGCCCTGAAGATGGCATTTAAATATGAAATAGATATTTGCCACTCGATGTTAACCTCGGTACCCACTCTTACATATCAATGTGTCTGCAAGTGCGTCTGTGTGTTTATTTAAAGAATCGTTTAAACATAATAAAGAATGCAGGAATACTCGCTAATTAAATCTACATCCTTACTCTTTCTTCATTCTCCACATGTTAAATCCCCAAGATCATTCGGTGAGCTTAAAGATATGACGATATCTTTATCTTCTTGTCAAACAGAAACATTTGTGCAGAGCCGTTTCTGTCTCATAATTTCATTACAAAGCTCAGCTTTTCCGTCCTCTGTGGAGGCGTGTTGAGAGCCTGTTTCGGACGCCAGAGAAGAAATTGAATTAACTAATCTAACACAAACACACACACACACACACACACATACACACACACACACACACACACACACACACACACATATATATATATATTTATGAATGAAAATGTGTGCAAAAGTTTTAAGATGGTTAAAAATAACACGTAAGCAAACAAATGGAGAAAAAAAAAGATCTCACACATATAATCTTTGAACTGTAGATATCATTATATATATATTATTTACTTTCAGATTATTATCCTCATCTTTGTTGAAAATTTTCAAAACCGACATTACCAGCTTTGTGTACGTTTGCCTCGAATAAACATTCACTGAAGCTTCATTTTTATTGATTATTGCACACTGCGCGAAATTTAAATGCGCTCAGTAATCAAGACGAGTAAGTAGGTAAGAAGATCAGTAAAAAGGCCGTTAACCAAGTAAGTTTCCGCACATGATTACTCGAATATGTAAATAAGGCTAGTAATGGCGGCCGGGATCGACGCGAATAAGACCGAAATTATATTGTCGATATCTCGTAAACGGTTTTATTCCGGAAACATTTTTTTTATTTTTAAATAAGCATGCAAATTTACGCCAGAAAATTTTTTTTCCATACAATTGGTTTCCAGGACTTAATCTGCTATCTTACCGTAATATCCATATAATCTATATGAGCATCCCAACTGGCGCGAATTATCGACTTACATCAAACTTAAATATAACGAAAAACGAGAACAACTGCAGCCAACTGATGAAACATCCTGAAGAGTGGATTGAATAATTACGGAAAGGATCGTCGACGAACCACTGGAGACGAGGCGCTGAATATAAAATCAATTAGCAAACTGCAAAATTTTATTTGTATTAATCCTATATGTGTATGCACACACACACACACACAGACACACACACACACACATATATATATATATATATATATATATATATATATATATATATATATATATTACGCAAATCATTCATACGAAAAGCACATAATGAAGTTAATGATATGGCAAGAATCGCGATGAATTGAAGCAGGAGTAAGGAATAGTCAGCTTATATTTTGCATAATGGCGAATGTGTGAAGTTCCAAGAGTGGGTCATACTCACTATTCAGTTGTAATCGATCTAGCGAGGCAAGGTAAACCTCAGTGACACAATTCTCGATTAAAGGTTGAAAACATAATTCCAGAGAATGTCTCAGTCAGTATCCTAGTAACGGAAAGGGTGTCTTTTGAATAGGAGGTTCCTGATTAGAAGATGAAATCTAACGAAATATTAACACAGATACTACAAAGTGATCAGAGTTTCAGGAGGACATTGTTGCGAAGCTCAAGGAAATGGCGAATAGGAAATGAGAAATAATGAATTTACTTATTTCTCATTTCCTATTCTCCCTTTTTGCTATGCTTTGCTAGAGAAACAAATAGGAAGATCCACGATTTGCTTTTAGATCTGGTTTGCCAGAGAAACGAATAAGATCCCCGATTGTGCTTTTTGCTTTGGTTTGCTAGAGAAACGAATAGGAAATCCACGATTTTACTTTTTGCTCTGGTTGGCTAGAGAAAACAATAGGGAGATCCCCGATTTTGCTTTTTGCTCTGGTTTGCTAGATAAACGAATAGGAAATCCACGATTTTACTTTTTCCTCTGGTTGGCTAGAGAAAACAATAGGAAGATCCACGATTTTCCTTTTTGCTCTGGTTTGCTATAGAAACGAATAGTAAGATCCACGACTTGAATAAGTTTTTGAGCAATGTAAAAAATTATTTCTGAATAAAGGCAACATCAGTGACATTAGAAGGTTTAAGCCAGGTGTTGTGGTACGCTTTGAAATCTTTGGAGAGAGAGTCCAGTTTCTATATTGTCTGTTAAGAAGTCTAATATACTGCAGTCCTGAGAAGAGGGGGACCGATAAGGGAAAAGAGTTAGCTAACAGAGTGTAATAATGAAAGACGAAAGCTCATGAACGTGTTTTCAGTCAAATTTGCGAAATATTACTAGACATATAGACCGCCCAATAGCTGGGATAGAAAGTGTGACTATAAATCTCTATACTGATGTCAACACCGGGTGGTAACAGTCTGTTTCATGCTTGAATATTGCGTTTAAGCATGAAAAAGAATATAATGTGTACTTATGTGTGGAAAGAGATAAGACATGATAAATCAAATCAACCATTCGCCCTTGCATGGAGTATTGCTGCCCTCTGTGGTCTGGAGACCCTTCTGTTTGACTCAAGGTTCTTGATAAAATCCAGAGACGGATATGCAATGTAATTGGCCCTTTTCTGGAATCTCGTCTACAGCCGTTCTCTCACAGACGTGCCGTTGCCTCCCTCTGTCTTTTTTACAAATACTTTCACGGTAACTGCTCCGATGAGCTGCTTTCGCTGGTTCTCAGTCTTTATGAATTTAAGGGTTCAGCTAGGCTGACAGCTCGTTCTCACACTTTCACTGTCGAAACTGGTAAATGTAGCCGTCTCTTCTATTCCATTAGCTTCAAAATGTTTCGCACTTCTCGCCTGTGGAACTCCCTCCCCATTTCTTGTCTTCCTGATAGCTATAATCTCCAACGCTTCAAATCTAATCTCAATCGGCATCTCCAGAAGCCCTCATCTATCCCTTAACCTCTTCATCTTTTCCTCTATAACTCCACATTGTTCTCGCTACAACTCTGATGCTAGTGGCTTCCCGCTTTGCTTGGGATGGAATGCTTAAAAAAAATAAAACAACAATTAAAGAAATAGACTGAACTGAAAAATACGGAATTAAGCTAAAGACATGCGCACTTTGATCTATCTATCTATCTATCTATCTATCTATCTATCTATCTATCTATCTATCTATCTATCTATCTAGCTTGTTATCTATCTATCTAGAAAGATAGATAGCTGTTTCAGCATGTTATCTATCTATCTATCTATCTATCTATTTAATTATCTATCCCCATATATATATATATATATATATATATATATATATATATAGTGAGAGAGAGAGAGAGAGAGAGAGAGAGAGAGACATTTGATTACTTATCTTCAGGCAGTATTTATATAAACATAACATCAACGGTAAAATCTTTAATATGGATACGTTGGAAACTGGCAATTAGTGAAGCTCATGAACTCCCTGGAAAGAGAAATTAAATAAAATCTAATTCATATATCATAAATGATATTAAAAGAAATTAACGCTGTGTTGGCTCACTTTATTTTTTTTTAATTTTTTGCTTTGAAATTTAAGATTAAGAAATAAAATAATAAACATGGTTTAATTTTACGCTAACATAAACATTCACATTTTTGAGACATCGAGATGTTTGATTAGCTTCCATAACGCAGTCATTTTTTGTTTCCCTTCGTTTGAGATATGCTTTATAATATTAGATATCACCCTACATAATTCAACTCACAGGGACCCGTTCACTAAAACGTTTTACACACGTATTTTGGTTGGGGGATATATGGCATTATTGTGACTTGTCAGAAATATTCTAGCAGCGCCATTTTATTAATAGCTGAGGCACTTAATCCACTCAGTTTAGTAGAGGATTATAATCAATATTTTAATGAATGAAGTGAGAAGAGTATATAGTTGGATTATGACGATTAGTACGATCAATAACGACTAGCCATTGATTTAAAGGGATTAAGATTGTATTGTTGACGAAAGTACTCCCAAGAAAGTCTTTTCCATAAAGTAATCACTCTCGAGAATATAAACTCTATGACTGGAAACTTTTATCAAAGATCTCCAAACGAAAGATTCTAGACTTACAATAATAACAGATTATGGAAAATTATGGTGTCTAGAATCGCTGATTATGGATTGACAATTTCTTTATCTTAATAAGTACGCTAAACTTCTTTTGTTTTATTTCCATGTCATTTCAGAACGTAGGCGATCGTTGCTCTCCACCTGCGTATATCCCTTGCAGTACTGAACAAGATCTTTCCCTCTGCTACCACTAGAGACTACGTTCTATCATCCACTTGCTTACCTCTGCTAGGTATGTCATGCGTTGTTTTCCGTTGTCTCTCTTTCCCTCTATTCGACCGCAGTGTATCAAATTCTCCTGGCCTTCTTTCTTGTCCCAGAACTTCAGCTGCCTCTTCCTGATGTTAAGTATAAGCCTCCTCCTTGTTTGCAAACTTTCTAAGACCTCATCATTGCTCACACGCTTGGTCCATGATATCGTTAGCATCCTTCTGTAGAACCACATCTCCGTCGCCTCGAGTCACTTCTTCATCTTTGGGGAAATCACCCAACATTCGCTGCCGTAAAGAAGGTCAGATGTCACGTAACAGCTCAGTATACATTTCCTTGTTACCAAAGAAATCCTCCTGTCTCTGCCCAGCTTTTAAAATACGTCTTTGTCCATCGCAATACGTCTAGGGATCTCAGTGTCGCACTTAACGTCCTCTGTCAAAACGCTTCCCAGATATTTAAACTTCCGCATCTGCTTGATTCTAATGTTCACGACCTTAAAATCGCATTTCGGGCTCATCCTTTTAGTGATGACCATAGAGCAGTGTAGTGTTTACTATCCGGGTTCAAAGCGCTATTTTATATTTATCTAAATTTCTTGAAACCAATTTTATTTCTTCACAGGCATCGAGTTCATTTCTTATTATCGCGGAGGACCCCTTGTCGACCATTATTATTTCTTATCTTCATTAATGACGTTATCGATATAATTACTTCCCGACTAGGTATTTATGCTGATTGGACAATTATTATATCATGTGCTATTAGCAATTACCACAGGTCAGTCAAATTAAAACAGGCAACTGCTCTGGAAAAAGGATCTCCAATCAGTGGTTGATTGAAACAAGAAATGTTTTGTAAATTGCACCGGCACCAAAACAAATCTGCTTTCATTTAATCACTATATGGACCCTCTCCTGTCTGCCCTCAATGTGGCTCATCTTAATCCACAGGAGATAATGTATTTGAGTCTTATTTGTCTCATTTATTCCACAGACATGAATTGGAATGATTTTATTGAATCAATTGTTAGGTTTACTGTTAGGAAATTTGGTTCACTGTGTCGTGTTAGACAATTTTCTCGTCAGAATCCATCTTGAACATTTATAAATCTACCACCCGTCCTTGAATTAAATATTACCGATATATCTGGTCTGTTGCTCCAAATATATATATATATATATATATATATATATATATATATATATATCGAGATACTTGAAAGAATTCACTATAGGATCTCTAATATAATCCATTCTTACCTGGCATCTCGACTTCAGTTATCTTCTTAGCAACATGACGTGGATAATCCCTTTCTTTCCTACAAATATTGTCATGGCAATTATTGTGATGAGCATTCCTCATTTGTATATCGTCTGCTTCAATTTCTGCGTGATAATAAAATGGAAACTAGGCATCACTCTGTGTACTATCTTATTTTTTTTTCTTCTCTTTCATTTCTCGCCTGGGAAATTCCCTTCCAATTTCTTGATTCACTGCCATCTATAATGCGACGCGAATCGCCGTCTTTTTTTCTTCCTTACACCTGTTCTTCTATCAAAGAATAATATATTACACATTTCCTCAACTTACGGACTCTTTTTGTGATGACGGTTTCAAAGAAGATTCAGTTCAAAAATATAATGAGGTATGCAACATTGTCAATATCTAATTCTGGATTCAGTTCTGATGAGAGATACAGACACGATAATTCGGCAACTCCTGAAGAAGTTAGCAAAAGGAAGCAAGAAGAAAGGATAAACCTCAATTGTACAAAGACAGAAGCTATGGTTGCCCCCAAAAGGCGCATATCAAGATGCGAATTACAAATTGGGGACGCCAAAATCAAGCAAGTAGAAAAATATTATAAAAGAAGACCAAAAATTCGAGATAGTGAAAAACGCCTCCTAAAACATAAGTAAAATATTAAGATACAGGAAAATCTCGTTAGAAAAAAAATAAAAAAACAACAGTATTGAACTGTTATGTAATGTCGGTCGTAAAAGGCACTGGATGATAGCCTATCTCTTCGAAGATGAAGAATAGACTTGGCGAAATGTGGTTTTACCGAACGATGACGAGAATACACCATCGACTGAATATGTGACTAATGAAGAAACTTTAGAGAAAATGGAAATAAAAAAATACTTCAGTATCTGCCTATATTTCTCTGAGGTATTATGTACACTATTTACATTATTCGGACTATTGTCCTCATCTTTGTTGTCATATTTATTAAAACGTTTCGGCCCTTCACTATCTGTTTTTATTTCTGAGATGAAATAATATGTACACTATTTACATTATTTGGACTATTGTCCTCATCTTTGTCGTCATATTTATTACAACGTTTCGGCCTTTCAGTATCTGTCTATATTTCTGAGATGAGGTACTATGTACGCTATTTACATTATTTGGACTATTGTCCTAATCTTTGTCGCCATATTTATTACAAAGTTTCGGCCTTTCAATATATGTCTATATTTCTGAGATGAGGTATTATGTACATTATTTACATTATTTGAACTATTGTCCTCATCTTTATTACACCGTTTCGGCCGTTGTACGCTCCGGCCTTCTTCACGTGGTTGGAATGTCGAACTGAACCCTGAAATGGGATCAGGTTGAGAACATCGACAAAGAACTTGAGGAATAAGCACATATGCTAGCCCACAATAATCTCCTGAGTCGACCAAGCATAGAAATGAATGCAATATGGGAACCAGTAGTAAGCAGTGCCAGAGAAAAGCAATAATGACTACAAAAATTGCAATATGATCTCCGGCAAAAACATGCAATGATAACAGCCACACAATGAAAGAAGACTTAGAGGATTTAACATTCAAAGGGCATATTGAAGTCAATTAAGCAGAGGGAAAGAGCGGATGACCCACCTAAAGAGCGTCTGTAAATTGTTGGCAGAACAGGTATTTAACTTTACTAAGAGCTACAAAGGACAGGATATTATGGAGAAACATGATCGCCCATGTGCTGAAGGGACACGGCACACAGAAATATACTTACCATTTTAAAGCAATAAAATAAATTTACATTTACATTTCGTGCCACTAAATACATTAAGATTCAGAAATGTGACACTTTTTCATCGATCAAGCCAACTAATTTTTTAAACACCCTATTTCTTTCTTTCAAACAGTTTTCTGGTTTTATGCTTTAACAAAATAAAGAAAGCCAGAAAAAAATCGTAAAACGGGATAGGTCAGTGCACACTCTAAAATTAAAATTGCAAAGCGGACCCAGTTGGAAATCGCGTTTATCAGGTTACAGCCTGCGAAAATGATATTTCAGTAATACATTCACTTTAAGGAGAAGTATAGCTAAATCGACACAACTTTTATTAGCCTCAGTCTGTTCAGTTTTATTCCGTGGCAATGCTTTCCCGTTCTCCAGCATTTAACACAAACGTCAATAAACAACAGGTGAGAACGAACGAGTACAAGAGAGTTTGTGTGTCAGTGGACTGAAGGTAGAGGATAATTTAAATATGTCCTGGGACAGGTGTGCCTTAACGAGACGGAGTGTGTTTAGTGCGAATGATGGCTATTTTAGAATATTAAATTTTCCAGTGTCACAAGTGTATTAATAACTAGACGTGTGATTATGGATTTTTTTTTAATTCGATACGCCGAGAAATGTCGGAGGAGTCGCGAAAAGAAATATTAGTATTGAAATGGAAAGGCATTTTGAATTAAGACGGAACAAAACAAAGGTTGAAGAAAAGTGCATCAATAAATTTGGCAACGAAGTTGTAAGGAGAACAAATTAAATAGGGGAAAAATAGAAAAGTCGAAAATAACGGCGTATAAAGTCAATACAAGGAGGCGGGATGGATTAGTGTTTAGCGGCTCCGATTGATGAGTCGGAGAGCCAAGTTCGAATTCCAGTCGAGTTCATTACATTCACTTATGCGCTAATATCCTTGGCAACGTTATAAATGTTGGAGTTTTTGGGTACCCTAGCGTACTAGTGAGCCAGCCAAAATGAGCTGACTCATTTTATAGTTGACCAATAGAAGTGTAAACCAATCAGAAGACTCAAAATATTCGACGTGTATAAAGGCGGCAATGTTTTTTTTTTTCCGGAATATTCACTGCCAGCCTTTGATATCGAAGACTGGTATTGGCGATATAGTCAGATTCAGTAGAGTGTCTGGCTCTTGAGTGTTAATCTTTAACGTTCTTTCATTGAACAGATTACGTACAGCGCTGGATTCTATAATCATAGACTATGGTGAACATGGTCAACAATAAATCCATCCCTTCTCTTCTAATCTATGGGCGAAATAGCAAGACAGACTCGGAGCATTGGATGGAAACCAGTCTATGCGAAGGTTTATCAGAATTCAAACTACTTGCTGCCTTGTAGGTCCTTACTTTTTAGGCAAGGCACCATTCTACCCAGGAATTTAACTTGCACTTACTACATCAGTAAATTTACCAATATTTTAAAAGACTAGACGATTATCCAGACATGAAAGGCGGAAAAGAACAATATGCTCTCTTTGATTAAATAAAGGGTTCAGGACGACAATCCCTGAATCTTCCAGGGTTCGACAGCACCTGAAGTAT
This sequence comes from Acanthosepion esculentum, assembly GCA_964036315.1. Taxonomy (NCBI): domain Eukaryota; kingdom Metazoa; phylum Mollusca; class Cephalopoda; order Sepiida; family Sepiidae; genus Acanthosepion; species Acanthosepion esculentum. The sequence goes on from OZ038505.1 coordinate 4,773,465, forward strand.
GCCGGGTAGAAAAATTGGGTAACTGAAAAAAAAAAAAAAAACAACAACAAACAAATGAGAAGAGGGACTAGGTAACCTTAACATCATCGATGCAAATGGAACCGACAAGGCATTGCACTATTCGGCCTTGAATGTCACCATGAGGCACAGTTGTGAGATGGAGGGGAGTTGGGACCACGGCGGTGCAAAATGCGCCAACTGAATAAAATGAAATGAATGAAAAATCAATAGATATGAAGGACTGTAAAATATATGAACACGTTAAGAAATTATGAACATCCAGTTTTTTACCAAGGGCGTGGCCGAACGCAAGACCCCAAAGAGTCCAACAGTTACATAGATAACCCGCAAACAGATTTTAGTCAATTCGTTACTGCATGCAAGTGATGAATGCTGCAATGTCTGCAAAAGCTCCTCCGGTCTCACGAGATATTTGCAAACCCATAATGATCCTTCACCTGAGAAATATATTACTTTAAATGTTAATTTTACTGGATATCCGTATTTGCGTAGACGCCCTGTTTATTTTATTTTATTTTTTTAAAGTATTTATTTCGTCTACAGGACTGAGTAATCGATAAAACATAATAAAGAAAATCTTCCTTCCGGCAGGATACGAATCTCTGTTACCCTTTACTTTTACTCATTGACAAGAAAGAGCTTCGTCATAATGCAGGATTCTATTATGCCTTTAAAGCACATTCATTCGGTCAGATATTTTACCAGAAGTCATGTTTGTTCAGTTTCATTTGCGCAACGTGCACAAAAGAATTTCTAAACAATTAAAGAGTTTTGTCTCAGAATCAACATATTTTATCACTTGGAATTTTTATTTTAAGTGTATACTCGTATATCCTTTTAAGAATGGTTGTATTTGAAAACAGATATAGTGCGTCAGACTTTGGCAAGTATTGTTTACTTTTCTTTCAATAAACTTTCAAAGTGACGCCATATAACAGTTCAACGGAAAATCATATATTCAATATATATACATTGTTTATATACATATCAATATACGATCTACTATAGAGAAATATATCTCTATCAAATCCGAGTTGCTTCTTTTGCACAATAATGATTTCTAGAAGTTTGACTCTTTCTTACAATTTCTTCATTACAACTGGCTCTTCCTGATGTTAAATAGGAGTTTCCTTTTTGTTTCCATGTTCTCTAAATTGCTCAAGTATTCAGTTCATGATATCCTCAGCATCCTTATGTAGAACCACATTTCTGTTGCTTGAAGTCTTTTCTTTATCTTTGAAGAATATAGTAGGACAGATGCTAAAACTAATGTAAGAAAATCGGAAGACATGAAAATGAATTGATATAGAGTAAAAGGAGAAAACAGTCTAAAATAGGTACTGGCATAAGATCGCTGAATAATGAGCATAGCAGGATAATAATGGCCTTAAACTTGACAAAAACAAAAGTGTATCGTCAAAATGTTTATGTTTTTATTAATAGGAAGGAACAAAATAATTTTTAATTATTTTTCTCTCTTAGAGCATTCTAACTTTTGAGTGAAAAACCTCGTTTATCTTCATCAGCGAAAGACCTAGTAAATAACATGGCAGATTTTTTGTGCATTTTTAATGACAGTCATTAATTTTGTAAATCTTCCAAAAATAAAAAGAATTGTCGGATTTTAATGAAACTTTCAGAAACTATTCATCAATGATGGAAACTTTTATAAATATGTTTATTTTTTTAAAGTCATGGTAATTTTTTTTATATTTATTACCAACCCCGTAACTAATTTTATGAAAACTCTTGAAATTCAAATGTACGTATACATTTTTAGTGATTAATTAGTTAAAAGCACAAGGCTTAGAAGAAAGGAAATCATTATTTTTTTTAGTTGACACCCTTCTATCTTAAAATCAGCTCTGAATTGTAACATACAAAAACTCAATAAAACAAAGATATTATTTAATTTCAAAAGCTTTTAGCGGCTTTCACTTGTTTTTATGAATATGGATAATATTTAAATATATTAAGATAATGAAAGCAAAAAAAGGTTTTCGATGAAAAATAAATTTTTCCAACAATTATTTGTTATTTCTTAAATTATTTTATTTTTGTTACATCAAAGTTGTTAAATATTCCAAAATTAAAGAACATGTACTGTTTAGTCAATGGTTTTATTAAGTAGATAAATATCATTACAGATTATAAAATAAAGCTGGTTACAATCAGCTTTCTGCAAATAGATACAAATCTAATATAACATGGTTATTCAAATACCCTGCTCTGCTCATTTTCCAGCGATCTCATGCCAGTACCTAGTCTAAAATAAAATGTCGTAAGAAAGAATGAAAGTATTAAAGAAAGGAATCATCAGACATTATAAAAGAAAAACATTCAGAGAAAACGAATCATCAAGAAGACCAATTTATTTAAGAATATCAAATTACCGTTTTTAAGGATTGACTCTATGTTATCAAGTACAGGCTAGTAATTTATATATAAAAAAAGATAAATTTACAAACAAATCTTAGGCGAAATAAAAACTTTAAGCCCCCTATGGCGAAGTTACAGGAGAAGTATCTTTGACCGTGTATGTTTGAGAAATGGTGTCACCTGACAAGATTTAGTGTTGAGGGTCAACCGGGTTAAAAGTGGACGGCCCCAACGGGTGGGTGCGAAATCTACTATGAACTCGGCATGCTTCTTGAAATTTCACATGAAAACCTGTCGTCAGGTGTTGGCATAATGCCATTGTATGATTTAAACACCAGAAGGTGCAGAAGAATGAAATTCAGTGAATGACAAATGCGAAAGGTTCAAGGAGTGAAAGAAAACAGAATTTGAAAGAGAAAAAGAGAAGGTAAATAAAGAAGTGGACACTTCGCTAACATTTATTAATTTCATAGAGTCTGACAAAAGGACAGCTTTCCAGGATTTGATCTCATCGATTTAAACCAATGTATGAGCAATAGAGAGATATATTTAAACGAAGCTCCCTTCATTTGCTTTCATTTACAAAGGTTTTAATTTTAACGCTACAAGAGATTGGAGATCAAATCCATTTGACTTCTATATTGCAAATGAATAGCTTCAAGTCAAACCAATCACAACAGCGAAAAAGCTTGAGTAAATGCATCTTTCTAATTCCATGTGTTTTTGTAGAAAAATCTATCTATCTATCTATCTATCTATCTATCTATCTATCTATCTATCTATCTATCTATCTATCTATCTATCTATCCTTGTCTGTGACAGTGCGTTCCCCCGAAATCTGTGTTTATCTGTGACAGCCTGTTAATATCTATCTATCTATCTATCTATCTATCTATCTATCTATCTATCTATCTATTTATCTATCTATCTATCTATCACAATATGTTCATATATTTCATAGCCTGGTCCCATCTAATTACCACAAACTGTTCATATAATTCCTAGTCTTCTCCTATCTATCTATCCTTATCTGTGACAGTGCGTTCCCCCAAAATCTGTGTTTATATGTGACAATCTGTTAATGTCTGTCTATCTATCTATCTATCTATCTATCTATCTATCTATCTATCTATCTATCTATCTATCTATCTATCTATCTATCTAATAACATATACCTCTCTAACCAATTATCTGTCATTCCTATACATGCGTTCGTTTGTACAAGTATTTTGTTCTTGTTTTTCATCAATTATATATTTCTAATTGATTTTGCTTTTCCTTTTAAGTAAGGGCCATAAAATTGAGACTCTTACGTCAAACCAGACTATCGAAAGTATTATTTGTTCGTGAAAAAAAACAATTTCACCAACGCAATGTTGATTTAAACTTAGTTCAAATAGCGTACTCTACCAAAGATGATATATATATATATATATATATATATATATATATATATATATATATATATATGTGTGTGTGTGTGTGTGTGTGTGTGTGTGTGTGTGTGTGTGTGCGTGCGTGTGTGTGCGTGTGTGTGCGTGTGTGTGTGTGTGTGTCTAGCCACACTGATGAGCTCTGGATGACGATATTAGCTAAAATAATGTAATTGGTCGTGCACTATGGGGAGTAAAGAATTTGTAAACAGTCACTATTACTGCTGAAAATGCAAGACTCTCCTAGATCTAGTTCTCTGAGTGACTGGTGTGTTTATGAAAAAAATAAACACGCAAAATTTTGGCTTTCTCTCTGTCGATGACCTAGGGGTTAGAATCTCTGACTGATACCAAATTCGCCCGTTTTAGGTCCTAACTTGAAGCGATCGGATGTTTAGTCACATTAATGAGCTATGATGCAGCGAACCAGTCTCTCTTTGGATGACTATATATATATATATATATATATATATATATATATATATATATATATATATATATATGTGTGTGTGTGTGTGTGTGTGTGTGTGTGTGTGTGTGTGTGTGTGGTCATCCACAGAGAAACCGTTTCGCTGCATCACAGCTCATCAGTGTGAATAGACATCCGATCGCTTCAGGCTGGGACCGAAAAAAAGCGGATTCGGTATCAGTTATATATATATATATATATATATATATATATATATATATATATATATATATATATATATATAAACCTAAAGAGCCAGGCAAACATACCTAGGTTTCACCTACACGGATCGTCAGGGCGGACTGGCTAAAGAGGTGCTATAATAACAGAAAACATATAGCCTGCAACACAAAAAACATGACCATGTGACAAAAAAAAAAAAGAAAGAAAAAAGCAAACCATAAAAAAACAACGGGGGGAGTGAAACTATTTATTCAAAAACGTAAAAATAAAAACAAAAAAGATACAAGAGAAGAAACCAAATCTATTGTAGTAACAAGCGTTTTCTATGTCTACACTTACTTAAGATTTCTGTTTTTATATTTAGCAAACTATTAGGTTCTTTAAATAAAGCGATGACTAACTTTTCCTCTATATATAGAGGACAAATTTTATTACCTGCTTTATATTCATGGCATTTTTAAAACATTTCCCATTTCAAAATGAGGTCTTTTTTTATAGTCATGTTTAATTTTCCATATGTAAGTAGATAACGTAGTATTATGTTTGAATTTTTCGTTATTAAAAATTCTAATATGGTTATAATAGCGGTTTTTTACAAATGTTTCTGTTAGATCCTATATATACTTTAGGATTTTCATCAGTATTGTTAAGTCTTTCTTTGTATATTTTTACCCGGTATATCACACACTCATGCTGGCACTCCAAAAATGGAGTACTGCTGTCATATTTGGGCGGGAGTTGTCCAGTCCTCACTTTCCAGGCTTGATACAGTTCAAATGCGTCTCCGAGTCCTTGTTGGAGAAATTTTTTTTCCACACTCCAACCTCTCTCTCTCTCTCTCACACACACACGCGCGCACACACACACTGAAGATGATATGGCTAGTATCTCACTGCTCTGTCGCTACTTCTATGGAAAGTGCTCGGGCGAACTACATTCCTTGGTTCCGCCAGGTCGAAAGCATCACGCCTAAGACCCGGCATGCCACTTACTTAGTAGGAAACCACCCACATTCCCTCCTTATTCCATCGACGACAAGTATGTTCCACGCAAACATCTTTTTCCCGCAAACCGCTTCTCCGTGCAACTAGCTCTCAAGGGGATGTTTCACCGATCACTCCAATCTCAACCTGTTCAAGTCAAGAGTTAGCTGTTATCTTCCTCTCCTATCCACATAAACTACCTCTTGCCGTAACCCTCTACCACAAGTGCCCCCGGGCTTTGTCCAGGGTTTACCTTACTGTAATATATATATATATATATATATATATATATATATATATATATATATATATATATATATATATATATATATATATATATATATTAAGTCGTTCTTCCATTTAAAAATGGACATCAAGTAACAGAATATTTTTTGAAAAATGACGACTATGAGTTGAATCATAATATTAACGAGAAATTGAGGTAAGGAGACAGCCAACACCTAGCCTTCAATGTTTCAGTCAGACGAAAGACACGAGGTTGTGGTCAGGGGAGTATGGAAGTTATTAGTCTTAAAGGGAAGAGGTTTTATCAAATTAAACCCGGATATTAACCTTATGACATTGAATTGGGTTTATATAAAAAATGAGGTGTTAATTTGAAACTAAGAGTGGAACGAAAAGTTGTTTTTTTTTTAAATTT
>OZ038505.1:4782093-4787093 GCA_964036315.1 Acanthosepion esculentum
AGGAAATCTGTTATTAATCAGCGTTTGCTTTATATTTTTTAATTCATTAAAGAGAAGCGTGCGAGAGGATGAGTTCTCGGAATTTTGTTGAAATGTAGCTTTCAGATTTTCTATTTCTTTCTTGTTTTCAGCCAAAATAAAAATATCGTCAACATAACGAACATATATTTTAGGTTTAACTTTAGTAAAAACTTTGTTTTCAACATAGGACATATAATAATTGGAGAAGCACGACCCGAGAGGGTTTCCCATACTTACTCCATCAGTTTGTGTGTAAATATTACCATACTGGCTATAAAAAGGTACTCTAGTGGTGCAAGCAAACAATAGTTTTCTTAAAATATTGGCTTGGATTGATGGCGGTGGAATTAAATTATTTTTATACACCGAATTAATGATAATATCAATAGTTTCGGAGACGGGAACATTAGCAAATAAATTCTCTACGTCAAGTGACGCAAGAATGCCGTGGTTTGTTTTTAATTTTGTGCTTTTAAGTACTTGGAGGAATTCATGGGTAGATGTAATGCTATAGTTAGTAGGGAGATATGGGGTAATAATATCATTGAGAAATTTTGATAGTTGGTATATGCATGTTGGAATCTGAGAAATAATAGGTCGTAATGGGTATCCCGGTTTGTGTATTTTAACATGACCATATCAGTAGCCAAGTTGGTAATCGCCAAAAATTTTGTCTATTTTTAAGGATCCTGCAACAGCATTGTTGGCTGTTATAAGTTTATTAACATATTTCATTAGAGATTCAGTGGTGTTCTTATTCAATTTTGTAAATTTAGTACGATCATCAATAAGATGCTGAAGTTTTTTGTGATAATCCAATTTATTCAAAATTACGTAAATATTGGATTTATCCGCCTTTCTGATGACTATATAAGTGTTGATTTTTTAAATTCTGTAGCAGCAATTTTGAGTTTTGTTGGAATGTTCTTGTTTCCATTACGTGGAATATAATCTTTTAGATCTTCTACCTTGAGAAGATCTTTGAGGTTTGGATGGAGTATCATCAATTTGTCCTTTTCCAGTTGACATAATGATTGATGATTGATGTAAGATTTCAATTTCAGTCTTCTTTTGTGAAGGTCGAATTTAGGCCTGACGATTGCATCTAGGATTAAACAGACTGTCGTTTCTAAGTGTTGACTTCTATGTTCATTTTATATTTACACATGCTCTATCTCTGATATTGAGCACTTTATCCCATAAGTATAGCATATCTTAAGACTATATTTCTTTTTATATATATATATATGTATGTATATATATATATATATATATATATATATATATATATATATATATATATATATATATATATATATATAAAGGGAGTGAGAGAGAGAGTGAGAGAGATTACATAATGTATTGAACAAACGTGCTTGAACAAATCAATAACAAAATATGAACTTCGGATAGTATATCTAAAATTTTGAACAAAAAATTATATCCTAAAAATTAAAAATCCAATAAAAATACCATGTCTTCTCAATAAAACATATTATAAAATATATATATATATATATATATATATATATATATATATATATATATATATATATATATATAAATTTTATTAATTTGTTAAAGGTAGGTAAATAATAAAATTAAACAGAACTATATATATATATATATATATATATATATATATATATATATATATATATAATGTTTGAGTTGTCTTATATGTGCCTTAGTTTTTGCATGTTCATATGCGTCAATATTTCGTTTGAACATGTGATTTTTGCTTTTCGTCTTTACTCTCAAGATAAGGTTTTCTCTCTAATGATATTTGTACACAAGTGAAAAATAAAAATAAGGAGAAATTTCTAATAGTCCATGTAATTTATTAAAAGAAAAAAAAACATCAAACAAACAATATCACAAAATCGTTTCCTTCCGTCACGCATGTACGCATGCTCATATGAAGTTTAGAGGACATTTTCCAATATGGTGGCATGCTATTCCTTCCCTGAATAAATACACGCAACCGAGAAAAGAAGTATCTACATTTTGATAGACATCGTTAGTACACCTCGAGGCATATTTCGGCGAAAATATTTTATCTTCCATTGACTTTTTTTTTACATGATGAATTTATAATACGTTTAGTGTTTTTGGCGAATACATGTTTCGTCTCTTTTGCATTTTAATACTGCTGGTCTCATCTGAAAACTAGCTTCTTATTAATAACATAACAAGATCTCTTTTGTCAGGCAATAACTTATTGTTAAAATACTAGCATACTTCCCGTCAAAAATGATGGATTTATTTATATATGCACGAACACGTCTGCCGTGAATTCAGTGCGCTTGTAGAAGACCGTGTTGGTTTGAATGTTGTTGAGTTAGGAATAAGTTTATTCCTGCTAGAAGAAGATCCAACTACAAGAACTTGTCCGACTAGAGTTGAGACCAACCGAAGATGTAAAGAAACAAACAAGACCGATATATATTTATATATAGAAAGAAATATAGACTAAAAGTGTGCTATATTTATGGGATGAAGTGCTCAATATCAGAGATAGAGTGTGTGTAAATATAAAAGTGAACATAGAAGACAACACTTAGTGGCGACAGTCTGTTTCATACTAGACGATTGCATCTAGCATGATGAAACAGACTGTCGCCTCTAAGTGTTGACTTCTATGTTCACTTTTACATTTATATATATATATATATATATATATATATATATATATATATATATATATATATATATACACACACACACACACACACACACATATACATATATATATATATATATATATATATATATATATATATATATATATATATATATGAAGAAATATAGTCTTAAAGTGTACTACATTTATGGGATAAAGTGCTCAATATCAGAGATAGAGCGTGTGTAAATGTAAAAGTGAACATTGAAGTCAACACATATAATGCGACAGTCTGTTTCATGCTAGAGGCAATTGTCAGGCCACGAGTGTTGTTATTTTTCTCGGTTATTTATATATACGGGTCAGTGTATATATATATATATATATATATATATATATATATATATATATATATATATATATATATATATATATATGTGTGTGTGTGTGTGTGGGGGGGGTAAATTTCTCAAAGTTAACTTTTAGAGAAGACAATATTTATAAATAAATGATAATAGAAAAACAGTAATTGCTGACGCGTTTCGTCCAATGTGGACTTTTTCAAAGCAAGAAACAATAACAATATTTCAGTTAACAATATGAAAATAGCGTTTCCTACATTCCAGTTGCTAAGAACTCTCTGTTTTTTGTTTTTATTAATTTTCTTTGTTTAATTAAATTCATTTCGTTTCTTGTTTTGAAAAAGTCCACATTGGACGAAACGCGTCAGCAATTACTGTTTTCCTATTGTCATTTATATATATATATATATATATATATATATATATATATATATATATATATATATCAACAAATATATTTATGAAACAACAAATTTACAAGTGTCAAAGACATCAACATTTGTGTTTGTGTTTGAACGTAAAGTGTTTGTATTTTGGTGAATGTTTGTACGTACGTGTATGGGTGTTTCATGGCGTTTTCCCACAAGTGGGCAAAAACGCTGATCTCTACGAGAGATAACATTTTTAGATGTGTCTGCTCAAATGCAAAATAAAATAGAGAACGAGTCAAGTAGTCGTCCAGTATTTATAGTGGAGGTAGAGCGACCTCTAGTGAAATATGTGGACAATTAAGGAGGAGTTAACTCCGATACGCTTTATTTGAAATCAAATCCTTGAATACAAGAAGTCTACACATTTCAAACGATATGATGTTGTCAGCCTATCCTGACTTCTTTTCCAATCATCTTGGCTCAACCTGTCACATTGTTGCTTCTGATAAATCATATAGAATCTCAAAGAAGCCTATTTCTGTCGTTGTTTCATCTCAGTGAATATATTTACACTATTTACACTGTTCGGAGTGTTGTTCTCGTCTCGGTTGCAATTAGTCACGACGTTTCGGCTGTTGTACGCTCCGGCCTTCTTCAGATGATCGGAATTTCGAACTAAACCATTTATTTCGCCCACCGATGTAGATTCTTCTACTCTTATCTCCACGTGACATGCCTTCTCCGGATGTCACAGTATCAGTGATCTCACTTTAACTAAATTTTCCAAGTTTTTGTTCACCTCAGCATGAACTCGCATCACTTTGTGTCAAGTCACTAGATTCAATCAAGGTTTTGAAAAACACTGGTTCATTTGTCCTTGGGGACATCAGGGGATGGATTTTGGGGATTTATGAAACCAATGTCTCAGTTGCAATTTTTTTTACCAGAACTCATATTGAAATTTTGCTGATACTATTTTATTTCTCTAGCACTCCGAAGCACTGGTTCCCATATTGTATTCATTTCTAAACTTGCCCGGCTTAGAACTGTTTTGAAAATCAGTGTTTTACACCCACATAATTTTTGGTCTAGATGAAGAGCTACCATACGCTTTGGGTTGGAAATATGCACCTAACTTACATAACTAAATCTGTTTGCATATATATGATGATTGCCGCGACTAAAATGTCTTATATGATCGCTGTGCCTGTATATAGTACTGTGATGTTGAAGCAGCAGAACGCTGGTTTGGTGCTTATATTACATAGCCGCTGACCTCAATATCGGACGTTCGAATCAAAACAAGAACCAAATTTAAATTTATACCATTTTTGGTTTAACGGAAAAAAAGATTTTTCAACAGAGAAACAAAGGAAGGTGAGTAAAAATTGTAATCTAATGAAATAAAGAAAAAAGTTCATATATTTTATGTCAAATCAGACCGCCATATCTCACTGGATACTGGCCAATCCTCTCATAGGTGACGAAGTTAATTGATTTAACAGAAAATGGACTCTGCAGAAGGATGCTGAGAATGAATATGTTTTAAGGTGGTGTTAAGAAAAATAGAAACAAAATGGATACTTATGTGTAGCATCAGAGAAAATTCTAGTGCACATAATC
>OZ038505.1:4789593-4799593 GCA_964036315.1 Acanthosepion esculentum
TTAATTGTCTGATATATTTTTTGCAAGATCTTTTGATAATTGTTTCGTGTAATTTGTGTAATATGGCAAGAAAATAGAAACTATACTATTGTGCTCCAATAAAATAACCTGAAAGTTTAAATTTTAAATAATATTTCATTTCAATTTTTAATTAAAATTGAGTTTGTTTTGAAATTCTTAAATTTTTCGCTTTATCTCCTGTGATATTGTTGGTTATTAATAATTAACTAAAATCAGTTTTAATGTATGTTTACTTACTACAAATAATAAATAGTAAAATGGAATATTTGGATCTTGCATAGAATAAAATGCACGGAAAATTAATGAGCAAAAATCGAATAATTTCTATTAAAAGTTTCATACTTACATTAAACAAATAAATAAAGTAAACTTATTTTAGTGAATGATATTGCCGTACAGATATTCTGAGATCTTGTTTACTGTTTACCTTTGTATGAGTACACCTAACTTTGTGGGAAGTTAGAACAACAATGATTTAAATCATCTCTCCATCTTTTTGGGATGGAATGTCAACCACATTAACATCCCAAATTTACATCATGATTGCAAAATATAATTATGCATAATTTCAAAGTAATTTAACGTTTTTATTCTAATTATAAAGAGTTGGTCGTTTATTGCTATATTGGCGGTGCTGTCAATAGAATATATTTTGTACTAGTAGTTTATATTTCTACTGTACAAAGAAAGAACAAGAGATAAATAATAATAATAATAATAATAATAATAATAATAATAATAATAATAATAATAATAATAATAATAATTTGCTTAACTTTAACGAGATATTTGATGTGGTATCTCATTTGCAGTTTGGTTTAGAAGTGCGTAAATATAAAAATTATAAAATAGGTTCAATTGTTGGATTTACTCGCCTATTTTTCCCAGTATTTACCCAAAAGTTGTATAAAATCGATTCTTGGTGTGAAATGGTATTTTTTCCTTTCGAAAATTTTCTAATTTAGTAAAAAATAATTTTTTACATATGTAAACGAACTTTTATGCCAAATACCTGTCATCGAAAAGAAATTGGTTACATTTTGTAATTCTTAAGTTCTCGACTAGTATGTTTTAACCTCTTCATGATTGCTTTCAAATTCCGCCAAGACTTGTTTTTTTGTGTATAAAATGTATGTTCAAAATTTATTTTTTGTGTCTAAAAGTTTATTTTTTTGGTGAAATAATGTACTGAAACAATAAAGATATTTTTGACCTAAGAAAAAAAGCATAAAATTAATGGCCGCTATCGATTAATACATTGAATTACAGTTAGATTCTCAACACTTTAAAAAGAAAATTAGAATTTTATTCCAGGACAAGAAATACAATTGAAACAAACAGAGTTAACGAAAAGAAAAGAAAAATACACTTACGTTTATGTTGATGTGAAATTTTCTTTGGTTTTTAAAATTTTAGTCTGAAAGAAGTTGACTTTACCAGAATGAAAATGTAACTAACTGTTTCAACGAAGAATCTTTTTAGTAGTTTTGAATTTATGGCATTCTATCACCGCACCCACTTGTTATATCTTTTGAACTTTTTTTTCATTGTCAGTTCACAGCCATGAGAAATCAAAATGAAAAAAAAACCTGACGCCAAAAACCTTGGTGTGAAGAATCTTTGGATAAAAGTAGGGACCAGCAGCCAAATATAAACATTTTAAAACTAAAATAAAAAAAATATATTTTATTTATTTTTAATATCTAATTTTAAGTGTATTTGCTGAATGAAAAAAAAATTATATATATATATAGGTTTCTTCTTCCTAATCGCTGCCTTTGTTGCAACAAAATAATATACTCCATCGGAAGTGATCCACAACCAAGGTGTGCCGACTCCTGGGTGTGCCTGCCCCACAGGGAGTGCCGCCCCGGGATGTGCCCCCCTGGGTGTACCGCCAGAAACCATCACCCCTTCCCCCGTTGTAAGCCGGTGAGGACACGTGCTTAAAATTATGAAGCGTCTGGATATTTGAAATCAATATCAATATTCTTAGATGTTGAATAAGTTTTAACCTGCAGTACTTCTATCAATAAGGAAAGGTCCCCAAACACTTGTTGATGACAACCTAATCCAGATATTGACCTTTGGGATTGACAGATATTTAAAAATATTACTTTCTCTTACTATGTATTCTAAAACATTTTTAATTTTTTTTTTGTTTTGCTTTTTTTGGTTAGAACTTTTTTTAAAAATTCAGGTCTGTGTTTTGTCTGCATCGCGGTTCATTTATCGTTTTCATTCTGAAACCGAGTAATTTGTTTTCTACAATTTATTTAAAACCAGAAAATGTTTTAGATCTAAAGATGTTTTAAATTTTTTTTTCTAGGTTATAATGATTTAGTGATACAATTTTTTATTAATTAACCCATAGCTGGGAGCAAAGCTGGATTCATACTCTTTCCAACAGTATTTCTGCGTAAGTGAATATAACATACCGGACTGGAATTCTCTGAGTTTAGCAATTCCAAGCCGGTATCCATCACCACACCAGCGCATCCAAGCTTACAACACCTGTTATACTTAAGCATTCACGCATTGAGGTACTGACTACATTGCTTAACTTTGGTTATCTTACGGGAACCGGTGTTTCAAGATTATGGGGTTTAAATCAAACGAGATATGAGGACAATTATTGGAGGTAACATGATCGTGAAAGTAAGGAATAATGGGTATTATGACCAGGAAGGTAAAGGGTAACATAATCGTAGAAGTAAGAGGTAATTAATAATATGATCATAAAAGTAAGTGCTAAGAGGTAACATAATCGTGAAATCATAGGGTAAAGGGTATTATGACCGGGAAAATAAGGGCCAAAAAATCGTAAAAGTAAGGGGTAAATTGTAATATGATCATACAAGTAAGTGTTAAGGGATAACATGACAAAGAAAGTAATTGGTAAGGGGTATTATGACCGAGAAAATAAGGGGCAATATGATCGTAAAAGTAAGAGGCAAATAATATGATCATAAAAGTAAGTCCTAAGAAGTAATAAAAATAAGGGGGCTGTAAACATACATGAAACATTCAGCACTCATTAACCGAATTTTTATTGTTAGTGCTGGTGGCAATTTATAAAATCTTAAATTTAAAGCTTATTGTAAAGGAAACTCGTCTCCTCAAATCAGCATGTTATAGTAGCATTATTAACTACGAAAAATCATTTCGTACATTTTTTTACTTTACATATGTGTAAGCAAACTAAAAGCAAACAAGTGAAACAACACGAAAAACAGTTTTTATAAAAATATTCATAATTATGTATGTCAATGATATACAAGCATAATTAACATGAGTTACTTCCCTTAACCGAAATTAAAGTCTTTACTAAGGAAATATCTGAGCTCATAGAAATTTGAATGAACTTGCCGCTGAAAATATTCGTGAGAGAGTTGAAAGAATTCTGTAAAACTGAGAATAGATTGATAAATTTTTAGCTTCAGATGAATTGAAGGAGTAAATGTTCCGTAATGTTTGATTAGTTTCCGTTGCTTGGAGTTTAATATTCGTAATAAGTTGATGCTTGTAATGATCTGTAACTTTCGTAAGGTTTGTAATTAAGTTCCCGTACTTCCGTGTATGTGTGCGCGTATGTGAATATGTTTTCATAGCGTTTGCCCGAATTCTTAAACAGCTACATTTTAGTAAGCGAGAGAAATGAAAAAGTGGAAGAAAACACTTGTGTTACAGTATTTATAATAAACGTAGTTACGTGTTAGGCTCCGGGAAATGTATACAGATTTTTGGCGGAATTGTATTTTCGTCCAGGTCAGGAACTAGGTCGATGTTATTTGGATGTAGTTGAGAGCGTGATTTAAATATTAACTGACCAATGAAAAGTGAGAAAATTATCATGGATCTGTTATCCACTTTTTGCACAGATTTGCCCAGAAAGTGACATTGAAAGAAAAGTGGTATCAGGGTGCTATATCATCAACTTTTCTAGTTGTATACTATTCGGACTATTGTCCTCATCTTTGCCGTCATATTTATTACAACGTTTCGGCCTTTGTACGCTCCGGCCTTCTTCGGTTGGTTGGAATATCGAACTGAACCCATTATTTAGCTCCTTGTGGTAGACTGTTCTAGATCTGATGGCATGTTTAAGGACACATGGCACAGTGGATAAAGTGACAGGATCCAAAGAGTGTGAGTTCAATACTCGGTTAAGGCAGTGGAGAACCTGGAGAGAGGAATTAACAGGAGATAACTAGTAACTTACATCCATTAAACATGGCACGCGGATCTAGAACAGTAAGCGAAATAAAGGGTTCAGTTCGACATTCCAACCACCTGAAGAAGGCCGGAGCGTACAACGGCCGAAACATTGTAATAAATATGGCGACAAAGATGAGGACACTAGTCCGAATAATGTAAATAATGTACATAATACCTCATCTCAGAAATATAGACAACATTTCTAGTCGTGTTGGGGGTTTTCTTCTTAACTATTTTGATTTTGATAGTGTCGCAAATTACATCTTCATTATATCATTATTCTCCCTTTGATGTATTTGTTGATGTTCGTGTTGGAAGCCTTCAAGTGATCTAGGTTTTGTTGTTTGTAAAGCCGTTCTGATTATCTTCCTCCAGTTAATAGGATCTGAGGAAGATGTTACTTTGAACATTTCTGGATATCTGACAGTCATATGAAGATATAGATGTATTCTTCTTTATGTACCGTATTAACTAAGGGCGTAGTTGATCATGGTCCTCCACCATTTCCTGACCCTTTTAGCCCTTAATAAATTTTGATTTTCTCTATTTTCCCTAAACCCTGTTTCGAACCATTTACTCAACCCCAGCAAGTATTTTTTGCGCTGTTTTCTTCTGTGCTACTTGCTTTCTATGTGCCCTCTGTGCATCAGATTTTCCAAGCCTTCCTTCTTTATTACATGGCGCAGAAATTTCAGCACTATCTTTCTGATGTTAAGTATGTTAATGTTTTTTTCTGAGATGAGGTATTACGTACCTTATTTACATTATTCGGACTATTGTCCTCATCTTTGTCGCCATATTTATTACAACGTTTCGGTCATTGTAAGCTACGGCCTTCTTCAGGTGGTTGGAATGTCGAACTGAACCTTTTATTTCGCTCACTGGGGTAGACTGTTCTAGTTCCACGGGCCATGTTTAATGGATGTCAGTTATCAGTTATCTCCTGTTAATTTTCACTCTGAAAGTTCTCCACTGCCTTAACCGGGTATTGAGCTCACATTCTTTGGGTCCTGTCACTGGATCTAACCAACGCCTTTATCCACTGTGCCATGAAAATTAACAGGGGGTAACTGATAACTGGCATCCATTAAACATGGCCCGTGGAACTAGAACAGTCTACCCCAGTGATCGAAATAAACGATTCAGTTCGACATTCCAACCACCTGAAGAAGGCCGGAGCGTGCAACAGCCGAAACATTGTAATAAATATGGCGACAAAGATGAGGACAATAGTCCGAATAATGTAAATAATGTTAGTTTTTTTTTGTTTATATTTTCTCTAAAACCTCGTGGTTGTTATGTTCGATGCATGGTATCCTCATCATCCTTCTGTAGAATCATATTTCTGTTTATTCAAGTTTCTTCTTCTTTGAGGCGATTGCTCAGCATTTATTCCCATATAGGATGACAGATATCACGTAATAGTTCAGTAGTCTTTTATTTTTTTCTAACGAAGTTTTTCTGTCTCCTAAATACAAATTTTGAGTACTATTATTTGCTTCTGTAGCATCTTGCGGTGTTAGACAAAAGAAATTTCCCAAGCACACCTTATGGACGTATTTTAATTGTGCTAGATATTTATTTACACCTGTATTGTACATAATTAAAAAACGTATATACTTAAATATTAACTGCTGTTATATAACATTTACTGAGAAGTATACTCTATAAAGAAAAATAATTACTTAAAAAAAAACAACTCATTAGTTTCAACAGAGCGTCAGCGGTTTTTCTTCGACGTTTCAAAACAGCTACACAATCATGCACACATCTGCTCATGCGCAGATATGCCACTATTCGTGTTTAAGGTTCCTCGAAGACACCCCTACATGCTGACATTTTATAACTTTTTCTATTCACTGAATTTACATCTCACCTAAACCCTTAAACTTACATGCTTCTACCCTTTCCCCCTCTTTCTTATTTCCGCTATCTCATTAAAAAATAACTCTCCCCCACACTTTATATTTTGTTATTTTCCTCTCACGCTTTCATGTTCCCACACTGGCAAATTAATGCCGATATTTATTAAGACCTTTTCGAAAAATGACAGACGCTTTTGACAGCCGTGGGAGATTTCTTAGGTTGTTTAATTGACACTATTTTTTCTTGTTGTTGCTGGCTTCTTTTTCCTCGTCCCGTGTCGCCGAATTTTTATCGAATGGACTTCCGAAATATCAATAACACACAGAAATAAAAGGAAATAGCATAAAAATGAAACAGAAGAATTAATGGAATAAAATTCGATAAAAAATTTTTTTTAAAAAAATGGAAACAAAATTTTGAAAAAGAAGTCGCGATGGACGAATAACTTAATATCGAGGCCGTAACAAAGAAGAAAATGTCTGTGTCGACAGCCATATGCAAGTGACATATCTTTGTTTTGCCAACTTCCTGATTTCGATTTTCAGTTAATGATTCTGGATTTTTGTTAAAATTTTAGATGGTTTTCTGCGCATGTGTGAAGTGAAATGAAAGAGAGGCGTGTTTTTGAATTACTATATTGTGATCACGTCAAAATGTCGAGTGTCCTGAACATTTCACATTCATTACTGTAAAAAAGTGTAATTATATATTATCAAAAACGTTAATGATAATGATTATGGAGATATTATCATAAGTAGCAACATTATAAACGTTTATTATGGATTTCGTTACTCTGTTAGGAAATAAATTGTTCCTAAATCTGATAGAATATTCGTCCTTCTTTTTAGTTGGAGTTATTAAAAGTTTGTAACATAAAGAACTGCGGCGTATCACTTTATTCATCTTTAGAGTATAGCATATAAAGCCCCTGTTGTCATGTAACACTATCTGCCTAACGGTCCGTTCCTCGGCGACAAAGACGGATCCTCCACCAGGCATTCTTTTTTGTGAGGAGCATGATTAGACACGCAGTAGGATTCAAAACAAGATCTGCTAAAGTGCGTATGAACCATCTTGTATGGTTAACGGCCGTCTTGCAAATAGGGTAAACTGATTTGAAATGATATGCATACAGCCATTACGGTGATGGCGCGGTGTCACTGGGCGGAGGTTTTCCTAAATTGTGGCATAACAAACCAAGACGAAGGATACTCAACCAACCGATTGAATCAATGACCACGTGACCATGACTAAAGCGAGTTGGAAGACATAGGATTTGGTTTGAGCTGTAGAGGGATGGGCTCAACCAGGTCTTCTTTCCAAAGACGCGCTACTAATAATAGAATGATCCGAAAGAGAAAGATGAAATTTGTAGGACATATAATAAGGAAAGAGGGCTAAGAAAATTTGACGCCCACAAAGGTACGAGGGACAAAAGGAAAGGAAAATTGAATGATATACAAAAGGAGATTTAAGAATAAGAACTGTGATAAATTTTAAGCAAACAACATTTGATTTGAGCTATAAAAGATAGGATATAAAGGATACACACACATACACACACACACACACACACACACACACACACACACATATATATATATATATATATATATATATATATATATATATATATATATATATATATATATATATATTTGAATGAGCCAAGTTTAAATAAGATATTATTAGGCAGCAATTATTTAACCACTTAAAAAAAGCAGCGATAATGAAGAAGATAGGGTTGAAATGAAGCCAAAATGTTTTGGTGGGACTAGGTTCAAGCCTGCCAGCCAGCAGTAAAAGAAAATATTGTATCCCAAAATCGCTGTCAGCTGGTGGGAATAAACCCAAATTACTCGACGTGAACAAAAGGTGTGAAAAAATCTGATCATTTTTTAAGGGGCTTGAACTGAGTAAATTTAGAGAATCCACAGTTTTTGCACACCTCTTTAAGAAGCCCAGACATTGACGTCAGTTTTTTTATTTTCATTTTTTATGTCTGTGAACTGGTAGTGAAAAAAGATTAAATAAATAAATGAATCAATTGTTTTTCTTTTATCTTATCATAGGTCTACGGATGTAAAATATATGAAATATATTTTTCACAAATTATAAAATAGATCGATAAATAAATTGAAATAATTCCAATGCTTTAAGGATATCACATGCATCCAATTTTTTCCGGTAATATCGAACGGAAATTTAAAAGAAAATTGAAAATTCATATATTTTCTAAGTGCAGAAATTTTATTTAAAGTCGAAAAAACGGCATTTTTTCAATTTTTCGATTTACAACTTTCACGATAGTAAAACAATGCAATGTTTTATTTTTTGTTTAGATAGTTGAAGGCAACTATTAACCAAAATACACTAAGAATTAAAACTATGATAACATTTATTTCAGTTTTTAAAAGGGAAATGAATTTTATCAGACGTTTACTTCTTAGATTTCTACTTTGCTAATAATATCTTCAACTACGTAAAACAAAATAATTTAAAAAGTCATCGCATTTTTGTACATTCCTAAAAGAAAAACAAACCGTGTTTTTGTTAACGTGGCATTTAATTTGGTAGAATGGAAATAAATATAAAAAAATGAGGAATTATGAATCATAGTAGAATGTGCTATTTCGTTTATTGTTTTATTTTTAAATAAAACAGTGGACATATAAAAAACAAACAAATTGTCTTCCTTTTAATATCTTAAAAAAGTTTTATTTCAAGTTTTCCCGATTTAGAAAAAAGAAGTAACATCTTCGGTTTTTACCAATTCCCAGTTTTATTAAAAATAAAACAAATAAGCATAAATGTACTTTTATTTCATAACATATCAGTGACTAATTATAAATATCATGTTAACAAAAACATGGAAAAATATCTGGCATCATAGAGGCATTAGATTCTGTGAAATGGTTAAAAATATTAAAAATTGATGTGTCTAAGAATAATTTCGTCGTTGATTGTGTGTGGAAATATATATATATATATATATATATATATATATATATATATATATATATATATATATATATATATGCAACTTTCATTAACACGTCAGACAAGGTTTTTATTTAATTTTTCTTGTGTACAAACAAGAGCTTTCTTTGCTTGACAAAAGGTGTGTAAGAACTGTCCAAATCTTTTATTTTTCCGAGCGCTTTCGGCTATACTTTTAGCCATTATCAAGGATGATTTGATTTTTCAGCTTAATTAAGCGCTCGGAAAAATAAAACATTTGGACAGTTCTTACACACCCTTTGTCCAGCAAAGAAAGCTCTTGTTCGCACAAAAGAAAAATTAAATTAAAAACTTAACCGTAGTACCTTGTCTATCGTTTTTAATTAAACTTGCATAAAAGAAGGATTGTTACCTAAATATACAACTCTCTCTCTCTCTCTCTCTCTCTCTCTCTCTCTCTCTATATATATATATATATATATATATATATATATATATATATATATATATATATATATATATATATATATATATATATACAGTTGCGGCCAAAATGTTCAGAACGGCATTGTTTTCGTCAGAAAAGTAGGTATAAGTTTTTATCAAAGACGTTTTATATTGTATAATTTTCACAGACAATAAATATGTTATTTTATGTTATTGTCTGAGATTTTGGTGTAATTTAGGAGGATAATACAAAAGTTATGGATGATTTATTAATTTACTGCAAAACTCATGGCGGCCAAAATGATCAGAACGGTTGCTTTTACTCTGTGTTTTAGTATATTTAACCGGCGAACTCTAATTTTTTAAAAATTTGTTTACGTGACGGTTCGTTTACTAAACATTAGTAAGAATATCTTCAGTGTACTTTGTTAATATAATGCCACTTACTCCGTTACCAATTCGTCAGCAGATTATTAAGCTTCGAAAG
>OZ038505.1:4804593-4814593 GCA_964036315.1 Acanthosepion esculentum
AGACTTAAAATAAACTTTAAAAAGAGATACGTAATTTCAAATTAATTGTATAAAAGTTCACATTGCTTACATATTTAAAGGCAAATCCAGAGATTAAAATGTTCAACGTGCTGACTCCAGTAAGAGTGATAAGAGTCAAACTTTATGAGGTAGATATCCCCTGCCCTTGTACAGCAAACGGAACTTTAGAAATTTCCTGGGAAATCTGAAAATCAGTTATAGATGTCAAAAAGTTACCCTTTATAGAAAAAGCGCAGGAATTTTGGGAGAATATTTGAAGTAATCCCCAAGAATAAAAAACCCAATGCCGAATGGATCCAACGAGAAGACAAACTTCATAGGGTATATAACCTCTCGCCCCCGCACAGTAAACGGATATTTAGAAATTTTACAGAGAAATTTGAAAATCAGTTATAGATGTCTAAAAGGTACCCGCTATTGAAAAAGTGCAGGAATTTGGGGAGAATATTTGGAGTAGTCCAAATTAATATAACCTCAATGCTGAATGGATCCAAGGAGAAGAAGAACGAATTAGGAATACACCTCTACAAAAAAGTGGGAAAATATTACCAAGATTAATATTATGTACGCTTTAACGAAATCCTCAAAATGCAAATCCCCAGGAAATGACAAGGTACCGTTGGCACTCTCATCTGTCATCAGTCCAGAAAACGCTTGCCCAAACATTATATGTGCTTATTAATAATCCCAACCAACTCCCAGAATGAATCACTGAAGGTTTTACATATCTCCTGCCAAAAACGCGTGAAACAGATGATCCGAAAAATTATAGGCCAATAACATGCCTGTCAACTACGTAGAAATTGATAAAATAAATCATAAATCATCGGTATTTTCTCAACGAGCTAAGCTCATATTATATTTTATTCACATACACACACACACATACACATATATATACACATACGCACACACATACACATATAGATAGATAGATAGATAGATAGATAGAAAGATAATATTAGTCGTCAATATATATATATATATATATATATATATATATATATATATATATATATATATATATATACATATATATATATATATATATATATATATAAATTCCCAAGAGGATAGAATCCAGGTAGAACACAATGTCCAGGACTGTGTAAGAATATAATATAAAAGTCTCAAAAAGTAATATTCCATGGATATAATTTATTACATTTGAATCGTAATCACTATACAAATTATCAGACCTACGAATTCTTATATATATATATATATATATATATATATATATATATATATATATATATATATATATATATATATATATATATATATATATATATATATATATATCTTGTTCGTCAGACTCGTTGCGGACTGAGTGACAGTTCTCTCCCACAAAGAGACCTCGAACCCAAACGTAGCTACGAAAGTGTGCAGTTGCTTATGAACAAACACATCGATCTCATTAAATGACATTATTTTCAAATCTTATTTACTTTTCTTTTGTGTGGGAATTTCCTTTCAATTCGTTTTTCTAAAAGAAATAATTTTAGATTCTTGCAAATAAATAAGACAAATTGATATATGCAATTCTAATATGTGCGGATCGTAAGAAATATACATCTAAATTGTCGATGCTAAATAAATTAACATACTAAACAGAGATTGTCTTTGATTTATTGCACGTATGTATAACAGGTCGCAATGAAAAATGTGGTTCTTGTTGTGAGTCGCATTTAAAAAGCCGTTGATATTTAAGATATGAAAATCTACCAGCAAATAATTTAAGCCAATATGACGTCAGACACAATGCCTAATCTGTGTTCATAATATTTCTAATTATACTTTAGAAAGTCTGCAAGGAGTAGTGTTTTTGGAAAGCCATATTGTCATCAAGGTTGGGACGATTACACTAGGGATCTGGTGCGATTATAATGCTAATGGTTTGAAATCAGCTTCTTTTCGCACAGAGAACAATTCAGCATTTATTGAATGAAAAGTTGACGTTACTAACAGTTGAATTTCATAAAATACTTTTTATTCAGATCAATAAATGTTACCATTCTTTTTACTACTGATAATGAGTTTCCGTACTGACATGTGGAATGTCAATTCCTTGATTATCGTTTCAATTCTAGCTACATCTGTTATTTATGTCAGTTATTGTTGCTTTTGGAATTCTTAAAATGATGATGTAATAAAACATATCAAAAGGAGATAACAAATAACACTGACTTATACGGCGGCATCTGTTGCTTTTATCGTATTAAAGAACATACGAAAGAAAATTTGACCATTCAAATCTATATACCGGGTGTAACAGCAAAATCGTCGAATTCGTGTAACAGAAAAATTGCCCAACTGTTAGATTAAGTTCGAACAGTTCTATTTTAGAAATAATTTTAAGACATCTTACTGGACTCCCCTGAGGTTTTCATAACAATATTAGACTCTACTGTGAGCAAAAATAAAATAGACTTATTCTCCTAGCTTAACAGAAGAATCGTGATAAAATCTATCATAAACGAAAATGACATGTTCATCAATAATTATTCAGAGATAAAATGATTAAAGATGTTTTATTAGAATTCTTCGATGGTTTTGTGAAAATATTTGAATCTACTTTTCGCAATAAGAATTTCAGTACCCTTTTCTTTGCTACCAACGAAATTCTCGTGTGTCGCAATACTCCGACTAGCTATTGGAATGCGTCTTTGGCCATCTCAATACGTCTTCAGATCTCAGCGTCGCACTTACCGTCCTCCGTCAGATTCGTTGTTTGTGGATATATTTATATCTTATCGAAGAATGTGACCTAGTTATTCCCAATTACCCTCTGGTTTTTATAGTGGAGGAGATATACAGGTTTTTGCATATCTCGCATAAATATATTTTCGTGTAGCATATGTTGAAATACCTTTTTAATACTCAAAATTCTATATCGTCCATCAAAATTTCCAATCGCCTACCGTTTGCCCCTTAGTTGTTCATCGCAACTGGTGAGCGATATCGCTCAATTTGGAAAACACTGAGGTATAATCTCGATATTCTCGACAAAATCCAAAGAAACGTCTGTAATTTTATTAGTACTCACCTAGCAGCTCGACTTCTGTCTCTTTCCGATCGCCATGAGGTGTTTTCCCTGTTTATCTGCTATAAATATTTTCACGGGAGTTGTTCTACTGGGCTTCCCTTATTGCTACTCCGACCACGTGAAAGTTTAACATACTGCTATAAGAGATACTGCTTCTCATCATTTTAGTGTTGAAATAACTAATGCAACCGTGAGTCTTATTCCAATAGTCTATTTTATAGCACTTATGACCTCTAGAATTCTCTCGCGGTTTGTTGCTACACTGCTACCTGCATTCATCAACTATTTCAATGCAACGTCAATCGGCATCTTCTCTATTTCTGAAATATATTCTTTTATTTTATTTTCTCCTCACTAGATTCTTCTGATTGTCTTTCACTCTCAGTAATCATTGATGTCTTAGTGGCATTATCACCTTGCTTGGGTTGAAATGATTAAAACCTATTCCATGAGATCAAGGATCCCAAATGTTAATCAGAAGCCGTGGAAGCTCTTGGTGATTATATGAAAGTTATGGCTGCTTTCTTGGCGCATAGGTTGAATCTGCTGGACTAACTGAATATATCATTGATAGCTTCGTCATGGGTATGACGTTAAAATGCATCCGAGTCCTGGGCAAGACGATAAACTACATCCAACAGCAAGGCCTCTGATAATACATTTTTGGAAAAATAATTTTGCCAGCTATACAATTTTGGAAAAATATTACCGGCTATATTTTATTTTAAAAAAATAGTGTTGCCGGCTATACATATTTGAAAAAAATTACCAGCTATACATTTTTGGAAAAATAATACTAACAGCTATACGTTTTTGGAAAAAAATAATATTGCCATCTATACATTTTGAGAAAATAATATTACCAGCTGTATCTTTTGGAAAAATAATATTACCAACTATACGTTTTTGAAAAAAATAATATTACCAGCTATACATTTTCGAGGAGAAAAAGACGTTATCAGCTATAGATTATCTTTTTTTTTCGGCATTAAATAACCCATTGAGGTTGATAATCCGTAAAACAAACCAAACCATTGATAGCTTAGAGATATGTTGCACTGTTTGCTGACGGTTTTCCCCAATCATAGACACTCTGTTAAGAAAAGAAAAATTATATGACCTACTCAAACTCGGTCATGGACCATTTTATCCAACCCCTTCATATCAACCACGCTCGCTGGAGATGAACATTTATCATACCGGAGACGTCTCTACTCCAGCAAGATTCTGTTACTACAAATATCAGGGAACTATGGGGAGCAGTAGTTGGAGTATAGATCAAATCTCTGGGGTGACCTTCCGATCATTTGAAAAATCGATACCACATCAAGTGAGTGCATTTCATTAGACTTAAGCGGATCTCATGTCTACTAGACATATTTCGTTTGATTATGTTTCGTTAATTTTTTGATGTTGTCTTTTGAAATTTTAATGTAGATATTGAAGAGTGAAAACTTCCTAGCGTCAAACCCATCAGATTTCTATGCTACAGAATTATTAAATCATTTCGGTTTTATAAACGGTGACGTTTAGAAATAAACTTAATGGAGAATGTGCTAAGTTAATCTAGATAGAATGCATAGATCAAATTAGGAAGCACATGACGTAGAATCATAATAGCGAACGGTATTCAGTTAAGACACAATAATGAAATAGAAAAACAAATTTTAAAAAAGAATATGATTTTATGTATGAAATTTTCAAAATAAAAAAAACGAAGATAAAATTGCAAAGTATTAAAAGAAAATTCACGAAAAATAATCTCGATTAACCTACGGATTTATTCAAACACATCATGGAGAATATGTAGTTCCGTGCAAGACTTTATCAAGGAAGGAGAGTTGTAGAATTTTTTTTCGAATAGCAATGGCTATTTTTATGATTCCCTTCGAAGTTATAAAAATTATTGGATTCTACGTCATCACTTTCTTTCATAGATTCATCACTTATTTGTTTTAAGTCTGTTTTAAATGTTCGACGAATTAATTTTATTGAAAAAAGTTTGAACAAAGTAACTATAAAAAAATTTATTTTTTGTTTTCCTCTGGCAGCTGCAATGATGGAGAAAGCATTACCTCGAACCATCGCCAGTGAGACACGCTGCAAGAGACATTCCGTTTCGCGAGGCTCCTCCTTTAATCGAGACGCCAATCGTCCGAAGGAACGCCATCGAACGAGGGTAAATAATCCCAGAAGTCTCCACTGAAAGATCTTGAATTACAAACAGTATTTTATATTAGTGGATATATTAACAACATGCGTAGAAGACACCGTGTTGGTAACAAACTCAAATGAAATGCAAGATCTTTCAGACAAAGTAGAAAATAAAGGAGAAATGAAAGAATTAACTATCAATTATGAGAAAGTCCTGTCAGGTTTCATTATTGATCGACACAATCGTAACAATATTAGATATGCAGATGACACCGTGTTGATAGCATACACAGAAACGGAACTACAAGAAATCTGGCAGAAAGCAGTGAAGGCAAGCGTGAAGAAAGAATTAAACATAAATTGCCAGAAGACAAAATACATGCTTATTAGAAAATGGGACAACCCCAAAATTGAACAGCTCAAATTGCAAATTACAAATTGAACGTACCGAAATGAAACTAGTACAACAATTTAATTCTCTGGGAAGCGTTTTAACAGAAAGTTAAAAGGGCAACATTTAAAACCGAATATGCACAATAGCGAAATATACCTTCTAAAAGCTAAGCAACGTATTAAGAAAGAGAAAAAAAAATGTCGTTAGAAAAGAAGTGTACTGGAATGTAATATCAGTTTTCCTATATGATAGATAAGGATGGACATTCTCCTCACAAGTGAAGAATAGACTTCAGGCAACAGAATTGTGGTTCTACAGAAGGATGCTCGGAATGCCATAGAACGTAAAATATGAGTTGTTCTAGAGACAATGTATATAAACATGATACAAACTTAACAACGAAAAGAGACAGCTGAAATTTATAGGGCAAATAATGAAAAAGCAGGGCTTGGAAAACTTGGTACTCAAATGACTGATTGACGTCAAACGGTAAAGTGGACAGCAAAGCATAAACTAACTGGCGAGCTGAGTGAATGGAACGCGGAGTGTGGTTTGGGAGTGATGGCAAAATGAAAAGAAAATACTAAGACAGGACATGGGATTGTGAAGAGACATGATTGTTAATGTCCTGAAGGGACACGGCATATAGAAAAATATAAGAAAAGAAAACGGTATGGATTTTAGTAAGATGAACCCACCTAGAAAGAAACAATAATTTGCCAATGTAAAATTCAAGCAAGTACAGAAATTTAAGTTTGTGAGTCGTGTTTAAACAAATGACAATAATTATTGTCAACAATATCCACGTTATAAATTGAGATTTAGCAAATATCAAGTACTCTCATGTATGAAACATCAATTGAACGTAACTTGTCTCCGTAGATTTGATAAAGTGTTAAATTTGATATTACCAGAGGGGAACAGTGTGCACAGTTATATAATATAGATCTATGACAGTGAATGCTGAATAATCTCATCTCAGGTAAAGAAGAAGCTAGAGCCAACATAAATCTGGTTTTCCAGAAATATAATGAGTCTACCATCGACTTAATATGTAAGTAAATATGTTTTAAGAGAAATGGAAACAAAAAGGAGACTTTAGGAAATAAACACAACTATATACTCGCATGTACACCATGTTAAAACTCAGCCAAACATTATTCTCTACCCAATAACAGACATTATTTTAATCATTCCAAAAATATTACAACGTGTCTATTGGTTAAAAATTAAGATCACCATGTAAAATATTTGATCAATTAGAGAAAACTGAGACTCTATTTTTGTCGAGCTTACTGTCGCAACAAACATTCTTATAAAAACCCACAGATTTCGACTTTCAGATGTGGGACTGTTTCCTAGCCGATGAGATGAGGTGGCTATAGAGCGTTTTCCACCAACCGAGCGCTTGCTTAAAGAAACGTGTTGGCGGCTTCAAATGAATCTGCGACAATAGCCTAGCCGGTCAAACGACAACTTTAAACGAACAATCCCCATCAACAACAACTGCAACAACAACAGTCAGTGAATCTTCGCTAAAGATAAAAAGTTTTTTCTCAACCCGAAATTTTTTCTCTGTACCAACCATTTAAGAGTATTTTTAAACTGAGTTGTTTTTCAGTGTACCAAATTCCATTTAAGATTTTAGCTCAGGCAGACACTTTTTACTCTATTTCGATTCATTTGAATTCATGTACGCATTTTTCCCAATAGAAATGCTTCATTTAACAGTTATTCTCCTGTTTTATTTCTTTATTTTATTGTTTGGAATTCAGGCGCCTGGATTTTTAATAAAAATAAGCATGGGCGACTGAATTTCTTAGACACTTCTAAATAAAATCAGAATGAGACAATTGAAATTTCTAGGGCAGATAATGAAGAAAGAGGGCTTAGCGGATATAGATAAGTCATGAGGGACAAAGTAAAGCTGCGAGTAACCTCAACAACGAGATCCTATAAATGGTTTGGAGAAGGTATAGCAAAAAGACAAAACTTATTAAGAGTGAAAAGAACAGGAAGTTGCAGAGAGGCATTGTAACCTGCATTCCGAAGATACACGAAACGAAGAAGACGAAGAAGAAGACCGAAGAGTACAGTAACTTGATATTTGTAACTATAGCAATAACGCTGAGGCTACCGATTCAAATAATCCGTATATTTTATTGATAATTAAGATTCACACATGTCCAGAAGGAAATATATCAATGTAACGTTATATTTTTTTCTGTTCTGATAAAATAACAAACATAACAAACATAATGATTATTTCATAAATATAATATAAACAAAGATGAACAGGAGAATAACGAGAGAATGTCTCTTTATGAAAAATGGGTGTGGCTTATTTTCACCGGTGTCTCTAAATAGAAAAGAAGGATGAACTGATTGTTTTCCTGCTGTATCCACACATTTTTATTCTCCATAACGCAAAATAATGATGCTGAATTAATAGCCACACGATATCTTACAAAGGCCTGGCCCGATGCTTGCTAATTACTCAAAGCTTGTCGAGTAGCGGAAACATTTTCTGATCAAATCGGAAAGTTCACTGCTTGGCGGAATAGGGGTCATTCTTGGACGTGTATTCAAAATCAGGGGAAAAGGAAACATGTCGAATAGCCCACGCAGAGTTCAACGTCATATCTTGTTCGGTCTGCAACAGGGAATTTAGATAAACTTTCAATGGCAATGAACAATGGCGACGTTTTCTTGCGCTTATCAACAAAATCCACCAGTGCACTGGCGTTGAATCGAAACAAACGAACGTGATTAAGTTCGATCTGTCCGTTTTCGTTTTTTTGTTTTTTTCGAGAATGGTTTTAAACAGAATTAGCGGAAACAAAACAAAAATGTAAATATATTTCCATCTGGCGGACATAATAGGAATTAAATTATACAAAAAGAAGCATTCATAAAAGCACACAGAAAACCTGCAATCTATCTATCTCGATTCAAGTATGCATGTGTGTATCTATCTTCCTCTATTCATATCTATCGATCTTAATCCATTCATATCCATATCTGTTTATCTATCTTGGTCTATCCTTATCTATCTATCTCAGTCTATATCTATCTATCTATCTATCTATCTATCTATCTATCTATCTATCTATCCATCTATCTATCTATCTATCTATCCATCTATCTCAGTCTATACATATCTATCTATCTATCTATCTATCTATCTATCTATGTCTATACATATCTATCTATCTATCTATCTATCCATCTATCTCAGTCTATACATATCTATCTATCTATCTATCTATCTATGTCTATACATATCTATCTATCTATCTATCTATCTATCTATCTATCTATGTCTATACATATCTATCTATCTATCTATCTATCTATGTCTATACATATCGATCTATCTATCTATCTATCTATCTGTCTATCTCAGTCTGTACATATCTATCTATCTATCTATCTATCTATCTATCTATCTCAGTCTATACATATCTATCTATCTATCTATCTATCTATCTATCTATGTCTATACATATCTATCTATCTATCTATCTATCTATCTATCTATCTATCTATCTATCTCAGTCTGAACATATCTATCTATCTATCTATCTATCTATCTATCTATCTATCTATCTATCTATCTATCTATCTCAGTCTGAACATATCTATCTATCAATATATCTATCTATTTATCTATATGGGTACGTGGGCGAGTATTTAGAACGTTTGCTTCCCGACCATGAGAACTTCACCATAGTTGTCAGGTTTGTTTTGGTTTCGTTTATTTTGTTTTAAGGCATATCAAACATTAATGGGTTATTAAAAGCCAACAAGATATTTAGGATATGTTCTTACGAATAGAATCTGTATTTAATGTAAGGAATCAATTTGTAGATCAGATTTCATTTTGTAAAGAAGGTATTTGTCGAGAGTCAAATGCAATGCTAGTAATTTTTCAAAAAATGTATTCCTGGAATTTTTTTTTAAAACTGTGTTGCAGGTAATTTAAAAAAATGTATTGAAGGTAATAGTTTTTTCTTCAAAAATGTATTGCTGTAATATTTACTATAAAAATGTATTTTTGTATTTTTATATTGTTTTGACCCCAGTTTGGGGGTTAACTATTTGCCCATAGCTGGGACCATAACAAGTACTACCAGCCCGAGTCAGGGTGAACCTGGGAATTATAATAATTAAAGGGTGGTTAAACGCCCCTGAAAATCTCACCATCACAGGCCTTGCTGCCGGATGTAGATTATCCTCCTGCACAGGACGATGATTTGTCAGGAATATATCTTCTTCATGGTAACGGTCTGCGGCTCTTTTGGAAGGGGGTATCCCAAGAATTGAATTAAATCATTGGGATAGACAGAACTGGTCGGAAGCCGTCCAAGGTTTTGCTCGTA
>OZ038505.1:4819593-4859593 GCA_964036315.1 Acanthosepion esculentum
ATGACCTGATCATGATGAAAGACAGAAACACATCCTACACCTGAAATTACACCAAAAGAAGATTATGGTTGCAGTTTGCGAGTCCGCCGTTTCAGAGTTCTGTAATCTAACCAAACCACATTTTCAGTCCTATTTAGTTACGTCAGCTCTGACAATGATCGGCCTCTAAAGAAACGTTGACCGAATATATATATATATATATATATATATATATATATATATATATATATATATATATATATATATATATTGATATATATTTCTTAGCTCTGTCAAATCATATAGAGCACTGCCATGTTTACACCTTAAAGTGAATTTAGCAAATATTTACTTACTTACCTGCGTACGCATAAACATTTCCTAATATCTTGTTATTTGATTCACCTTCCTCTATACCTATATATATATATATATATATATATATATATATATATATATATATATATATATATATATATATATTAAATAAAAGATCCGATCTCATCTCAAAATGCAGACATGAAAACAAATTCTTACTATGTTACTTAAAAATCGAAAACGCAAAAATTAAATGAATACATAAACAAACAAAATGACAATAAAATAAGCAAAATAAATTAATCCAAACAAATTACCAAATCACACCTGTTAGAATAGACGAAATAGAATAAAAAATAAGAAACAAAATCAATAAATATACTAAATAATAAACAAATTAGCAAACTAGTATGACCAAAATATTACTTAGACTATAAAAAAATCAAAACAAAAAATTAGACGAAAAAAAAAGCTATAACTGTGATATAATGATAAAAAAAATGATTAAAAAATAAAAAAATAACATAGTGCGTTACTTAAAAATCGAAAACCTGACATATACAGCGTAACAAATAAATAACAACAAGTAAAATAAATTGATCTAAATACATCCAAATATATAAATAAAATAACAACCGATACCGATAAACTGGCCGTTAGAAAAAAACAAATAAAGATAATCAATCCAAATAAATACATGAAGTAATAAACAAATTAAAAACTGTTCCCGCCAAAATAATAGTTAGAATAAACTGCAACAATCAACCCCAAAATTGAACAAAATAAATAAATGTATAAGGTAAAAAATTAAAATTAAAAATTAAATAAAAACAAGCAAAATAATTTGACCCAAATAAATAAATAAACAAATATACGACTTCCGGTAAAATAACCGCCAAAATAGGCTACACACAATGCACCACTGACCCGTATATATAAATAGCCGAGAAAAATATACTTTATTCCATATCCCAATGATATTACTGACTACCAAT
The DNA here is from genome assembly GCA_964036315.1 of Acanthosepion esculentum. NCBI lineage: Eukaryota > Metazoa > Mollusca > Cephalopoda > Sepiida > Sepiidae > Acanthosepion > Acanthosepion esculentum. The sequence continues at coordinate 4,820,886 of OZ038505.1, forward strand.
TTTTCAAGCATCATGTGAATACACCAAAATATATTCAAACTGCTTGCAAAGTTTTATCGAGATCCAAACATATGGAGTTTCTCCTAAAATATAAAAAATCTTACAATGCAATTCATCCTAAAACCGGACAATATTTTCGAAATAAATGGATAGTTTTTTTAATCATCTTACTCCAAACAAGGGTTAGTAAGCAGGAGGTTAAAGAGAGTGAAAGTAAAAGAGAAAAATAGGGAGGATTGAGGAAAGCTCAAACGATGAACGGGATTCAGGAAGAGAGATGATGGCAATTGACGTTGCATTTCAATTTTTGAAGATTGCAGTTAGAAGGAAAGCACGAAAACGTAAGGGAGTTCCACGGGAAGGAAGTGCGAGAAAAGAAACTGATGGAGTAAAAATGACGGTTGCATTTAGCTATTTCAACAATAAAACAGTGCGACCTAGTTGCCAATCTCGTAGCGCGCTTAAATTCATGCAATCGGGAAACCAGAGAAAAATTCTTTGTCACGCCAAGCAATGCGGTAATGCCATCAGTTGCCAGGTTAGGTTTACGTTTTTACCTTTCCCACTCGGGATTGTCCCACTGGACAACAACCTAGTGGACACAGAGTAATTTATAAATCAGTAGTATTAAATAAGACAAACAATATCAAACCCAAGCAGATTAGGTTTAAGTTCCCAAGTTCTAGTCTTAGGATTGTATCTTGGGACAATAGACTCGTGGATTTACGCATTGGAACGCGAGTTTAGCGACGAAATAATTAGGAGTTCAATGCAAGTGATGATTCGGACTCAGTATATCATAAGTTGAGATGTGTAAAATAACAGTTTGATATTATATCCATAGGAAATATGAGCAGAACGAGAACAATCCCCTTTCTTTGATTAAATACAGGGTACAATTCGACATAACATTGAAGGTTACCATAAATAACGAGTACTGTATGAAGGTTGGAGAGCACAACAACCGAAACCTTGTGATAATAACAAAAATATGAGGACAATTGTTCACATTTGAAACTTGCATTTTTGAAGAAAAAACACATTTATTTTTGCAGCGAGTATCACTAATCAGGCCCCCCAAATGTCTAGCCATTACTAAGTTTTAGTTTTTACGTCTTTCTGCTTAGAACGCCCGATATTGCTTCAAACTCACCACTTTGTTCTTTTCATAAACAGCATTGTTTTTTTTTATGAAACTCTAGATGGATTGAAAATAATTTGACAACTTAAGTCATTTTCTCGAACAATCCTTTGCCTCATATATGAAAATCCACGAACAATAATCAAAACGAATAATAATAAACAACGAACATAAAAAAACATTCCAGCAACAACGTTTCTACTTGGGTAGCGTATATTATCTAAAATTTTTTACCTATTTTTTTTTCTTTTAATATACAGCAATACAATGGTTCATACAGTTCACACAATAACGTATGGCCTTGGTTTGGTGAATGCATAATTATAGCTTTGGTTCCTTCCTTTGTGTTTGCGTTCACCTTGACATTTCAAGAGTCTACATGTAGACAGGGAAAAATACAGAAAAAATATAACGAAGTAACGAAAATAGAAATTAATTTGCTTAATAGAACTAAAAGTGAATATAAAGGTCTTTGGTAAGTTTCAAATATAGATTTTTTATACTTTGTTTTACATTATCTTTACACAGTAAGAAACCTTTTATACGCTTGTGTTCGGTACCTTACTGTTTCCACACACATACACACACACACACACACACACACACACACACACACACATATATATATATATCGTCCTTTGTTGGCATAGTTCAGCTTTAGAATCAGAACATTTATCTCGGAAGGGAAAGGTTCTTATTTGGGTTGAAGATTCATCCGTTTATTTTTATTCGGTTTATTCCAAGCATTTTTTAGATAACATGTCGATCATAGTCTTATTATTAGTAGCAATAGTTGTAGCAGTAGTAATAGTATCATCATTTTGTGTGGTAAATACTTCCAGAGCGTAATATTCAGTCGAATCACAGCTACAAAGTTTTACTTTGTACTGAACTTCACATACCATCCGCAAAAAGCATCTCCATCTAAATGAAACGTGTATAAATAATTCAACTAAAGTTCACTTTTCACTCATAGACACCGGATGGGACCTGGTAATTAGGCATTATTATTATTATTATTATTATTATTATTATTATTATTATTATTATTATTATTATTGTTCTATGCCGTGTCTCGAGAGATACGGGGCGATCAGCACTTCCCAAGAATTCTTATCCTTTCTAACTCTTAGTAATTTTTGTCTTCACTCTCTTTCCCACCTCCTGTTCTAATATCCTTTTACAAATCTCGTAACGTAGGTTATTCTCGGTTTCCATTTGTCACTCTTGCTTTGAATATGTCCTCTGAGTATCAAATTTTCGAAACCCTCTTTCTTCATTATGCTCGGTAAAATTCAAAACTCTCTTTCTGAGTGTAAGTGTAAAAATTGTTTTTCATATTTCTTTAAATACAGCTCTTTACTCACATGCTCAAAACATGGCATTCTCTGTTGAACCAGGAGTCTGTTGCCTCTGGCCTCTTCCTCTCGAGAAATTGAAGAGTCGAGTTCAAATTGCAGTTGAGTTCGTTACATTTCCGTACGTGCGTTTACCCCTGGGAAATGTATGAATTCATCTACGTCGCCGATCTAAGGGTTAAATAGCAGAACCTCTCTCGAGAAAAATCATTGTTATTCTGAAAAAAAGTTCATGCTAAAAAGAATAATTATTTTTATTAAAATATATTTCGGCTTTAAATACCATACAGTGGTTGATAATCCGTGAAAAAGAATACCAAATCAATTAATAAGTATTTTTCATCGGTGAGGAAATTGTCCAGCATTCACTGCCATAGAAGAGGACTGATATTATTTGTGAGCTGAGTAATCTTTCATTGTTTTTAACTAAATTCTCCCTTTTCTTAATACTTTGATTAATCTTTGTAAAACAACTTTTGCTCTTCCAATCAGCCTTCCTTCGGATTCTGGTGCCATATTTTCCATCACTTTTAAAACATTTTCCATAGATTTCGCTTTTGTAATTAGTGTATTGGGGCGTATGCGGTGTGTCACCAGTACCTTTGCAGCGAAGTGGTTGACCTTATTTTACTCCCGTGAATTGGGAGGCGGAACTGTACTGGTACATGTCCTATATCCAACTGTCCCCACATAGCTCCTGAAAATCGCATGAGCACAGTGACGGCCACGCCCAGGTCACTTCTATCGACGTGCCGGGTAAACTGTATGAGGATAGTCCGGAGTGTTTCCTGACTCGACCGGTTATCTCTCTATAACCAACCTGCTCCAAGTGTTCATCGCCCACTTGCTAGTAATTATGCTATTTTGCTTTATATGTCACCATGAGCCCCAATTACAACAAAGTTAGTGGTGACCACAACGATGCAAAGTGAATAAATGTGGATGAATTAGTGTATAATATTCACAGTATATTGTAGGTAAATTTGGATTGAGATGATGTTTTTATTCATAATGTTTCCTTTTACTGAATGGCCTTTTTTTTTGCAGAGGACGGTAAGGGCGACACTGAGATCAATAGACTTGTTGGGATGGCCAAAGACGCATTCCAAAAGATGAGCAAAGTATTGCGAGACAAGAAGATTTCTTTGATAACAAAGAAATTAGTATTGAGCTGTTACGTGACGTCTGTCCTTCTTTACGGCAGCGAATGTTGGACGATCTTCTCAAATATGAAGAAGAGACTCGAGGCGATGGAGATGTGGTTCTTCAGAAAGATGATAAGGATATCATGGAACGATCGTGTGATCAACGATGAGATCTTAGAGAGAATGCAAACAATCAGGAACATACTTACCATCAGGAAGAGGCAGCTGAAGTTTCTGGGACACATAATGAGAATGGAGGGCTTGGAGAATCTGATACTCACAGGTCGAACAGAAGGAGAGAGAGACAAGGCGGAAAACGCATTACATACTTGGTAGGCATAAGCAAGTGGATGAGAGAATGTGATCTGCTGGAGGGGACAGAGGGACGAAACTTATTGACCGCTACTAGGGAAAGAGATAGTGGAGAGCCATGATCGCCTACGCACTAAAAAGACACGCAACATAAAAAGAAAGAAAAAGAAATACATGGTAAAATGCAATAATTTTGGCTCACATTTTATGCAAACGGAAAGGACTAGCGTGCAACAACTCACAACTCCAACATTTTCCCCTGGGCAGAGGCAAACGTGCTCGTATTATGACGTCGTATTAAAAGAACTTTTTCCCATGCAACCGCTTGTTTAATCACATTCACTCCAAGACAATTTTTATTTCTTTAAAAAATGGTGAATAGAATTTGAATAATCATATACATATCACCAAAGAGAATGTCTGCATTTGTTTTTCTTCTTGAGAATTTACAATAAAAATAGTAAATACTATTTATATATTAGATCGTTTAAATTTTATAATTACAACATTCTAAAAGTTCATACATCTTGAACTAAAGCAATGCAATAATCTTTTTTTTTAAGCTTTTCACCCTAAGCAAGGCTGGAAGCCACTAGCACGCAAGGGGTTACAGACGGTTTGGAGGAAGAGCAGATAGGAGTGGTAAACCAGAGGATGTGGAGAAAGATAGTGGATCGATCAAGGCAAGAGGGTTACAGAAGATATAGAGCGAGAGCAGATAGGAATGAAAGGTGAAAGGATGTGGAGAAGGGAAGTGGATAGATCAAGGCAACTGGAGATGTCGATTGACGTTACACTTAAATAGTTGGAGATTATATTTGTCAGGGAATCAGGAATAAGGAAGGGAGTTCCACAGGCGAGATGTGCGAGACATGAAGCTATTGGAGTAGAAGAGACGTCCACATCTAACAGTTTCAACGGTGAAGAGGTGGGAACGGTACGCCAGCCTCATTTAACAATTCATAAAGAATTAAATGCGAAAACAATTTTTGATCCATGAATTTATAAATATTTATTAAATTATTTAAATATGTGAAAGATTTATTAGGTAATTCTTATTATTTATCAGTTTATAAATTTTTTAATCAATTGTCAACTAGCTGAGGTTTACCAACCATTCCAATAAGTAATATAGCAAAAAACAAATTTTTTTATTATTTTTATTGTAAATTCTTAAGAACAAAGAAAATGTATGAATTTATTTTCATACGTTAAGATTTCTTTAAGTTGTAATCATCGCTTTTTAAATAGTAGCAATTGTTGAAGAATGAAGCTATGAAAGCGGCGTCGTAAAAACAATCAAAAAATCAAACAACTCTCCTTGTAACAATCCGCTGTATCGCGTCACATTTGCCCATGTTTGCCTTATACAGTTATATCCAAGAAAGACACAGTTTTGGAAGAGAAGATAATGACAGTTAAAATTTGGCAAATTCATATTTACACCGTTGTAAATTCCTCCAATTGTATATAAATATTTTTACCATCAGGACATGTAATATTAGAGGACTTGTGTAATAGAAAAGTACGAATTGTTGCCTCTAGATGTTGTTAGTTATAATATTGGTGTATGATTCACCAAGAAACTAAATTAAAAAGACTTGATATTTTTTAATCGTTTTCACTCAATGCAAGGCAATAAAGCCACAAAGACACAAAGGGTTAATGGGAGTGAAAGAATCAGGAACAGAAGCATTAATAATGAGCGGGAAGAAAATAATCAGGAGAACATTTGATAGTGATTGGCTTCGCATTTAAACTTCTGCAAATTAAAATTAACTGGAAATTATGGAGCTGGAAAAGTGTTTCACAAGCGGAAAGTGCGAGAAAATAAACTGTTTGCGTAGAATGTACCGTTATATTTAACCAGCTCAATAGTAAACTGATGAAATCTCGACATCAGTCTATTACTGTGCTTAAATTCAAAATGTTCTGGTAACATAGCGGAGAGCGATATTTATTTCCACTTCAGTACAGAAAATGTGGCACAATGCCAACAATGGGGAATGAGGAAAATGACGGTCTTCTTCTGTCGTAAATTTAAACTTAGCTAGCAACAAACACTTACCCAAACATACCACAATAATCCTAACACCAAAAAAAAAAAAAACACATTCTTACTTACCTTTTTTACGACATCCACCATAATCCCTCATGTCTCTATGGAAATCTTAACTAGTCCGCATATGTCCAATTCATTGTCTGTAGGTGGGGGTGGGGAATAAAACAAAAAATTAAAAAGTAGCCGTAATGTTTATTTACAATACGAGTACAATCTATTTACAAGAAACTACACAATTTAATGTTAGTAATAAATAAAACTAAATCAGAAACATCAGTTAACTCGATGAAATCATTGCGGGACTATAATAATATAAATCATTCATTCGTCACAAGCACTCATACGCACACACTCATTCAGACACAACAACAAATAAGAAAAAAACACACCCGAAACGAAAGGTGCCCCGCATCCACCAGTGAAATGACATCACTGACCACCTAACGAGGAATGGGATGGGGAATGAAACCAAAGAAAAAAAGAGAGATAATTAGTCTGATATATACACAGAAATGTGGCACAAGGACAAAATGGGGATTGGGAAAAGGACAGTCTTCTTCTGGATTAACGATAACTTAGCTAGCCACAAACACTAACCCAATCATACAAGCAATATTCCTTACACCAAAACAACACATTTTTACGTACCTTTCTTACTACATCCACCATAATAACTCACGTCTCTATGAAAATACTAACTAGTCCCCATATTTACAATGCATTGTCTGTGGAGGCAGGGGAATAAAACAATAATTCTGTAAATTATCCCCAATGAGTATTTTCAATATGAAACAAAACTATTTACAAGAAAGTAAACAAAATAATGCTAGTAATAACCCCCCACAATCAGTAAACGTGGCAGAAACATCAGTTAACTGGACGAAATCAATGCGGGATTATCATAATATAAAACATGCATTCATCCCAAGCACTCACACTGACACGCACTCATTCAGACACAACAACAAATAAGAAAAAAACACACCCGAAACGAAAGGTGCCCCGCATCCACCAGTGAAATGACATCACTGACCACCTACCGACGGTATGGGGAATGAAACCAAAGAAAAAAGAAAGAGCTCCGCCGAACAATTACCATGGAAGTATTTATAGAAAAGACACACAGAGGCAATCTTATGGTGGTGGGAATGGGAATGAAGCCGAGCCACTAGGTCAGGACCGATAATATTGCAGATTCTCCTTTGGATTTTATCAAGGAGCTTAAGGTAATAGTAAGGGCATCTGACTACATGTGGCAGAAATATTCTAAACATAGTTATATTATTGTTGAAGTTAGACAACACAAAGTAATAACTTTGTAAAAAAGGTGTAAATATTATGAAAATCGTTTTGCCATCAATACCCAATGGTGTAATGGAATGCATCTACATTAGACGAGCAATCATAATAATGACACTGAACAACGAAAGAACTATCAACAAAATTTCATCATTCCCCGTAAAAGATTTGAAGAGCTTGGAAAAGCTATCGCAGTTTCATGTGTTCGCACAAGACATGGATATTTAGAAAGTGGTGATAAGAGTTGTTAATAAAGTTTCTTGTAGTTGTAAAGAAATGAAAAAGAAGAAAAAAGAAAGCTGTCAACTTATAGTAGCAACAAACGTCTGCAATAGATTTCTTCTGTCTCTCGACCGCAACACTTGTAGCCAAATCACAGTTCAAACGGTAGTTCGTCGTAACAGGCAACGTATAAACGACAAAATGGGTTCACATATCCAACCTTCACTTCTCACCAGCAAAAACGCGTGTTCGTCCACCAAGATCAGAAAATCCAATCTCTCACATAAGCGAAAAACAACGGCTTTTGTTCACCGAGAGATCTTTCTGATTGGTCCTGCCATTCAGGGAGGGGAGAATATTAGAATAGATTCTAGTCCTTAAGGTAGATTTTTGCTAACTACTTTTTGGTAATTTTTCTTCGGCAGATCGCACAAAAACACGAACTCTTTTTCGAGGTAGCTGATTATCTCTTTCACTACATTCCTGATGAGAAAGAAAGTTTTCCTTTAAGTCGAAACTGTTCTGATGATGATGATCATGATGATGATAAAAGTCAATGTGTAATTTTAGACGGCGTTTAATTCTGATGTTTAACGTTAAATAGAAAACGCTGACACACTTAACAAAGAGGCTGTTTTCTGAAAATTAAATTATTGGTGTTATTCTTGACTGTCCTGTGTCACAATAGGTAAGCAATCGATCTGTTTCCAGATATTAGACGAGGGAGACAATCTCTGATCAGTCAAGTACTCGTGTTCAGCGTAATACTAATAATTATAAGGCCGATGTCTATAACATACACCAACGACATGAAATTGAAATACAGCTCCAAGAGCTATCACAAAACAACCGTAACTTATAGATAATATAACGGTTTTCAAGTATCCGTTAAGCTGCCTTTGCACGAGACCCCCCGAAAAGATTTCACAAGACATATCTGAAGTGATCCGATCCGATGTGTGATGGGTAGTACACTAGTGATCGAAAATGGTCCTTACGGAAGAAGGTAGAACAATTCTGTAAAACGGGTCAATTATTTCTAAGAATTAGATTAGACGTTATTAATTGTTTGTTATAAATAACAAAATATAAGGTTTAGTTTGTCACAATGATCCAAGCAGCTAAGATCGAACTGTCGGAGTTAGCTCCTCCTTAGTTCTTTAATCCCTCAACTGGGGTCTCACTCCCCTGGCTATAAATACTGGCTGACCCTTCTCTCTCGCTCTTTTTTTTTCGACTTAGGCCTTGGGCCGCCACCTCGCGCGGAGGTGTTGTAAAATCTCTCTTTACAACAAACTCCAAAATGTGAACTCTCAGAGATACAGCGTTTCCCAAATTCTGGAAACGCGCTAAGAACAATACACGTACGTACGAACACTCACAACACACACATAATTTCTCCATAAAAACACTATATAACTGTTCATGTTTTTGTGTAACTTGTTATTAATATATATTTGTTTACCCATATATATATATCGGTTTTCTTTGTCTTCTTTGGACTTAATTAAAGTCCAACATTCCCATGTAGCTGGACCGGCTAGCAAGAAAATGTAACCTTCTGATATCTCTTCACATCTTCACCCGCACGGTCCGCTGCAAACTCATTACTTCGTTTTTATAATCAACAGGATAGTCTATTAATGATTTCTACATGCCGATGCCCCAGGGTTATTTTTACTCTTAAATTTGAACAGGACCACAAGTATGAAGCTGAGCATCTAACTCACTATTCTCTCGTAATAATCAATAAGCTTAATTCACTCAGCATTGCCCTACGCATAGGCGATACAATATTTCGAGTGTTACCGAGAGAGAAAGGCTAATGCGCATGTACACCCAGTGTATGTCAATAAGAGTTCGAGCCATATTGCATTAGCTAGACAAAAACAAATTATTAAGTTTTAAAAACTTGGCTTGTTGTCGGTTTATGAAGTAAACAGATTACTTTAAACCTGTCTCCAAACGCGGAGAGAGAAGAAAACACTTTAAAAATAGGTGAAAGAGTAAGTAAATGACATTTAACCAGATCTACTTCGTTGGTACAAGTTAACCTATGCGAAATAGCTTTAGTAAACCTTAAAGGAAAAGAAAGTATTATTTTCATGAAAAGGCATTCTGTGACCTCAACCCCGAAGCCTGACTGAATAATAAAGTTAAACGAACAACGTCTTCAGGTTACATGCCCGAATGTTTTCCTTCTTTCAATCCATTTTCATTCTCGTAAATATCATTGTCTTTCTAGTGATATTTACGTGTTGAGGACAACAAATTGAGCATTTTCCCAGCTCACCGCAGGGTTTTTATGACGCCATGAATGCAGAGAATATAGGAAGACGAAAGTTAGTGAGAGTATTGAGTTTATGTCAAGAAACCTCGTCCTTTTTAAATAAAGAAGGTACTGGCAATGAAATTCTTTATGCTAATAGGATTATCCAGTTTAGGTTTAGCTCACGTATTTTGTTAGCAAGAATTGCTTTAAAAGTTTAAACTTGAAATTACTTAGAAAAAATTAATTTTTCTGCAGTAACATAACGGTAAAGTCCATTGTTTAAATAGGAACTAAACAAGCATGAAACATGCACTCTGTAGCTTCTTTGCCTAGCCAGTTATTTGCGGTTTCTTAGAATGTTCTTTATACCTAACTACGTTACAATGGATTTGATAACAGAAAAGTGTTTATTTGGTAAAACTAAAAGAGAAATCTTCATTTTCGACATTTTTGTTAAATTATCTCCTATCGTTTTTTTTTTCAAGAAATTTCCTAATTCCAGCTTTTCAGGCAATTTTCCAAATTCCATCTTCACAATAATCGTAACCATTAACAGCAAATAAATGACTTAGGTGGTTTTTTGCAATCTTTCGAAAAAAAAAACGATAATGGTTTTATGAAGAGAACCGTATATGTATTGTCATAAATTTAGAGATCCTTGATAAAATCTACAGAAGAATCTGCAATGTTATTGGTTCTGAACTGGTATCTCGGCCTCAGTCACTTTAACATCGTTGTTATGTTGCTTCCGTGTGCCATTTCTATCAATACTTACAAGGTAACATTCATCTTTGGTATGTAGGCTCTATGAAGGTAAGCGCAATAGTCGTTTTAAATATGAAATGACTAGATCCAACCTGAAAGTTTATTTTCTCACACATCTCGCTTATGAGACTCTTTTCCGGCTTCTTCATTTCCATTCAAGATTGATCTTCAAACATTTCATCGTCAATTGTTAACAACTCTTTTCTTCTATCCTGATCTTTTATTGTTCTCACTCCTGCGTTTGTTTTTCTTATATTCTTTGACACTCAGCAATTCCTTGCGTCGTAGTGGCTTTATTGCCATGCTTGAGGTGAAATGATTTTTAAAGTTGTAATTGTCGTTGGCTAGTCACTAAAGAATCAGGCAACTATGTTTATGCTGATAGAATTTGAAGAGATTATAGTTTAATAATTCTGTTGACGTCTTAGGAGGCACGGTGGAGAAATGGATATCGGCTCGGATTGAGGTGTCAGAGAGCCAAGTTCGAATTCCAGTCGAATCAATTACATCCACTTACGTTCTAATACCGTTGGGAAAGGTATGATTCCCCTCACATTTTTCCCGAGCTATGGGTAAATATCAGAACAGACGGGTTTTTATATCCTTGGTTGGCAACTGGTCTACCACCGAATGATATGCCAATCTACTGTGGGGAAAACTACCTGACTCTTCAGTAACGTATCGAAGATTCATGATGACCTAAGCGTGTATCATGCATGGTACACAACTGATTGATTGTCTCCTTAATTTGCATAAATTTATTTCTGTTTTTGCCGTCTTGCTTTCCAGAAACGTTACATTTTCTCTCTGAACATACACGCAACCTGACGATATTTTTGGATTAAGAAAAGTTATTGACATACTGACCGACAATCTCCTGAATTCTACATTGTTGTAAACTGTCAACGGTTCATCTTTCATCACATTTTATTTTGAAAACTCTTCTTCGCCTACGTACGCATCACTCGCACATAAAAGCTAATATCATCAGCCATGTTTTTAAACCCGTCTTTCAACGCCTGTTCTTGAAATTCTGAGTATATTTCTCATGTCAACATCTCGCTCGTCATATTAACATTTGTTATTTTATATTTAACAGGATTTGACTTCAATTGTTCTATCAACGTTTAACGATATATCTCTGGCAGACAAATTGTCAGAATTCGTTTGATTCGTCTGACAGAACAGACCCAACACATTTTGCAATATGTTGACAGAATTCATCGGTTTCTTTGGAGAACAAAAAAAATATTTCCAAATAGAACAACTGCGGGAATAGAAAGAAAATCTTTTTTTTTTCTGATGTTATTTAATCTTATAAACAGAACGAAAAAGATAGCACAGACGTCCACGCCAAACGAGTAAAACAAAGAAGAAAATTATTTGAAATGTCAGTTTCATACTTGGGGTTTAATTATATAGAAAAATAATGATATTTTGACAATTTTCAGTTATTAGGTTGATGCAAAAATAATGTCGTTTTTTGACGTTCAACTTCATGTGAGAAAACGTCATTATTTTTGCACCAACCTAATAATAAAAAACACTGAAATAAAAAAGGCACAATTCTTAACAGAATGATATATGTCAGTGGTAAACCTGAAATAAAGTCAGCGCAGTGAGTTGGTTTCTAGATTTCAGGCACCCGGCATGTTTATGAAAATCTAAAAGTTTACTTTAAGAAGATTATGAGAGAGTAGTTTCGTTTTTAAGACGTTCAAATTAACAAGCCCCATCTTGACTCAGTAGCACTACACTTTCATCGTTTGAATGATCTTCCTCGACTGCGAGTAGATGGTCTAGCATTCACTGCTATATAGGTGGTTTGATATTACTGTTGTGAGTAAGTAAATCGTTAAAGAAATAATAAAACAAGCGTCCCAGCTATATCATATATTAAACCGAAAGTACAACAGAAGATTATTACACGACTAGTAAGTTTGTGTCGGTTGACCCAGCCTTTAATCTGTTCCACAAGACTCACCATGAGGCAGGAAGTGGCACAAGGCCGAGTTTAATGTGGGGATTGGCAAAAAATTTCCCATAGAACCCCGTATAAAACGGGGTCGGGTAGCTGTTTCTCGAGACGAGACTCTGCCCTTCAACATAGCTTCGTCTAGTTTGACCAGCACAGTGCGAACAGATCTATTCGAAGGTAATATTTAACAGCCCAACCCCCCCCCGCCCAACGAGGGATGTATGTGGCACAAGGCCGAGTTTATCGTGGGTTATCTGAGCCCATAGGCTCGGCCAAAAATATTCCCTTAAAACCCGTATAAACGGGTTCAGCGACTATCTGCCTACCAGGATGAAACTTTGCCCTTCGGCAAAGCCTCGTCCAGGTTCCTCTCTGCCGACGCAGAGACTTCGACAGGTACGAACGGTCTGGTCGACTGTTAATATTTAACACTTCCCCCACGAGGGTGTATGTGGCACAAGGCCGGTTTAGCGTGGGTATTCCGAGCCCGTAGGCTCGGCCAAAAATATTCCCTTTGAAGCCTAAAACGTGTTCAGGGACTGTCTACTTCCCCGGACGAAACTTTGCCCTGAGGCAAAGCTTCTTTCGAGTTCCTCTCCGCTCGAGGCAGAGAGTTTGAGAGTTGAACAATCTGTGCGACTGTTAATATTTAACAGCTCCCCCAAGGTTGTGTGTGGCACAAGGCCGGTTTAGCGTGGGTACCCCGAGCCCGTAGGCTCGGCCAACAATATTCCTTTTGAAGCCGCCTAAACGGGTTTAGGGACTGTCTACCACCACAGACGAAACTTTGCCCTGCGGAAAAGCTTCGTCTGGGTTCTTCTCTGCCGAGGCGGAGAGTTTGACAGTTGAACAATCTGTGCGACTGTTCCCCAAGGCCTTCTCTCCTACTAATCTTATAGTAGGCGGGAGAGTCTAACATCGAATTTTTAGAATGAGGACACCACAACAATTCTATTTTTGCTCTCTGACTTTAATAACGTGAAACATGTCAGATTAAGATCTGTTTCCTACTTGTTCATTTTCCTTGCATATATATATATATATATATATATATATATATATATATATATATATATATATATATATATATATGTACAGGGTGTCCATAAAGCTCGTGTGCTCTTAAAAAAAATTATAGTTTTATTTGTATTTGCGATAGAAATAATCTGTAAAAAATGTTATAAAGTTTAATGTACCTAGTTTTAAGTATAGCTAAAATAACTAATGTGATTTCAGGCATTACTGTAAATCAGTTGGCAAATGTTTTCCGTGAACTGCAAAATCGTATTACCCTTTGTATTGCTAATGATGGCGGACATGTGGCAACTTAAATAAAATTTCAATAAAGCCTTAAAAAATATAGATTTACTTCTTTGTTATCATTTTACTAATTATTTCTATCACAAATACAAATAAAGTTTTATATATATATATATATAAATATATATATATATATATATATATATATATACCCAAGTTTAGGATTGGTATATACGGAATGAAATCCAATAACCAACAATCAATATTCTTTAAAGAGTGCTCAATACAGAGTAGAGCAGATATAATTATTTATTTGAATATTACAACATAAATATGTTATAAAATCACGACAAAAGTAGCCATTTTGTTTCAACACTTCTTGTGTCTTGTCAAGTGATGATATAGAATATAGAATAAATGGTTTTAAAAGTTTCAAATTAATCAACGATCCTTAGCTAAGAGTAAACGCTGTTACGTAAGCCAGAGTGGCCAATCAAAAAGCAAGTATAGGATGATTCGAAAAATTTGACAACTAAGCAAGGCTATCTAGATATTAAAAGATTTATAAAATTTGAAATTAAAATTAAAAATAAAATTAAAATTACCTATTAAGAAATCTAAATCAGATCTCTATTAAGTTTTAAATTGTAAAATTACTAAGGAGAAAAAAAAAAAATAAAAAATAAAAAAAAAAAAATAAATAAATCTAAAAATAAAAATAAAAGATATATATGCTATTTAATTTATATTTTCATTGAAATTAAGTTGAAAGTTGTATTTAGAGTCCCAGACATAGATGTATACATTTTTCGTTACATTTCAGCAAGTTAGTCGCCTCTCACGTGAAATCACTCGATCAACGGCATGCCAAACGCTCGGACGCATCTAGATATATACACACACATACAAAAAAGCAAACCACACATAGGCAAATGCACTACACCTACACACACACATCGATACACACAGGCACACACATCTACATTCAATATGATCCAGACGGTCAAATGTCGAAGCTATTCGTGGCTTAAAATGTTATTAAACGAATTTAAACTTGAAAAATTTAAACAAATAACCATATATAAATATATATATATATATATATATATATATATATATATATATATATATACATATATATATATACATATACACATACACACACATACACACATATATACATATATACATTTTTGAAAACATATAGTTTTCGACACATTTACAGACAAAAGTAAATAACCACCTCCACATATAATTGAACACTCGCACATCCGCATATAAATTAATACATGCACCCGCATAGACACATATAAGGATAATAGGTACGCATACACAGACCTACGTACATAAACATACACATAGATAAGCACATATAAATATATTGACCCATACGTCGACGCAGAAAAGTAAATAAGGCAAGTGAAGAAATACATATAAAGATGCAACCATATACAAGCACACACATACATACATACACATCTAGATGTACATACATAAGCACGCATGCATATATGTATATACACTAAATATATATATATAGACATTTACAAATACAAGTGTATACATGAAAAATTAAACAAACGTAAATTAAAACGACATGAGTATAAAAATGCATATACACATCCGCTAGTACATATATATACACACATACATACGCAACTACACATAGATATATACACATATATATCTACAGACAAACATATACATACATACATACATATTCACAAATATACATACGCATATATACACATATACATATATATATATATATATATATATATATATATATATATATATATACATATATATACATATACATATATATACATACACACATAAACACACATACACATATACATACACACACATACACATATACGCACACACACATATACATATACAAACACATATACATATATACATAAACATATAGACACATGCATAAAAAAGGAAAAAGAAATAAGCATACATAGACCAACTTATATTCTAATAATATTCCAACAACATTATGATAAAATATATTAAAAGTTAATCATAATTTAAGAAAAGAACAAAGGTCTGTAAGCAATTAAAGGTACTTTATCAACAAAAGTAGATTTTAGTTTGTATCTATGATACATTCCAAGACACTAAAGCCTACATACAAATACACATACAATGACACACCAACATATATATATAAATATCTAATCCTATATAAATACCCATATCGACACATCCAGATAAACAATACAGAGACAGTCGAGCTCAACCATATAATCACCCACACATACATATAAATATACACCCATATACAAACACATATACATAAACATATACATATTTAAACATACATATATATACATATATATGCATATATAAACCTATACATACACATAGAAACATACATACTACATATACATACATATATGCACACTCACACATACATATACATACATATGCAATAGGCATACATATATCTACACTCACACAAGTACACATAAATATCCCCATATACCCATACATATACTCACACATTTAGTGGTAGACACTTACCAGAATTTACTCCCTTACTCATACACATAAACAGGTTAACCCATGATAGAAGCCAATATACGCAACGATATACCTTCATAAAAAAAAAAAAAAAAAAAAAAAAAATCATATATATATCCCTATATACACATATACATATCCTACAGTAGAAATAACTCTACATAACATACACATATATACATCTAAATACAGACTCGTATGATACTTTGTAAGTACCCAGTACACATTCATATCGATAAGGCGACTATCATGCTAAAAAGGTAATAGTCTATTAAGTTTCATTTATCATTATCATAGAAAGTATATGATTTCTATACTAAGTTAAATTTAAGACGATGCTTACAGTTAACTGTTAGTTCATATCTTTGATTTAAAAGATCAGTCTTATTTTTAAATCTAATTATTTCAAGTTTCTCGTTAAGGCATAAGTAACACGGGGCATATAGTGAGTTACATGTCCGGGCCTTTCTAATTAATTTCCATTTAACCTTAGGTGTTTTATTTTTCTCTTTTAGACTCCAAAAGTATTTGGATAATGAAGTCATATATTTATAGTTACTATTATTAAAAGATTGCAGGTGACCCCGCCAGCGTTCCTTGAATGGTCTCATGGTGCAACCTATGTAGAATTTCTTTATATTTGGATTTTCTAGTGTTGATATAGTACTGAGATAAACTACAGAGCTAGTTAAACAGTTATTATTTAGTGGACAATTATTGGGATTCCTGCAGTTACATGATTTATTATTTGTGTCATTTTGCTTAATGTTGCTATGTGCAACCTTGTGGGTTGTCAGGCTCTCCGAATTTATATACTTGCTGAATATACTATTGTTATGTTTTTTAATTATTTTTTCTAGGTTATCAGCACAACTATAGCTTAACTTAAGAGTATTAGAGTTAAATATTTTACTGAGTGAGTTGGTTCCAGATTTGGGGAAATGTTTTTTAATGAGGTTTAGAAACAGGTGCCCCAATTTGGTTTTAACCATAATGTTAAAAGGGGGAGTATACCATATGATTTTTCTAGATCTCTTTCTACCATTATTGTTGCTATTTATAGGGCTTTTATATTTAATATTAATATTTTTATATCCACTATGTTTAAGTGCGGAATTGTAAAGGTCACTATGCTTATTAAAAATATCACTGTTTGAAGAGTTGTTACTGATCCTACATTCAATAGAATAGGGTATGTGTTTGATGATTGCAGGGGGGTGGTTAGAATTTGGATGAACGTATATTTGATTGGAATTAACTTTTACATATGGTTGGTATGTGTTGCTAGTGAGGTCTAGGGTGACGTCTAGGAAGTCTACTCGTTTAACATTAGTGGAAACTATTACTCTGAGACCTAGATCCTTAAATACCTTATGTATCATTTTTCTAATACGATCTACTTTAATTTTAGTGGAATTCCTAACTACTAATAACCCGTCGTCCCTATATAATCCTACACTATCAGAATCTAGGCAATCAAATGCACTTAAATTATACAAAAGAAATAATCCAACAAGATCAGAAGCTTCAGCAGAATCCAGAGAACCCATTGAAATGTCAAATTTTTCGTTACAGGACTTTTTGGTCCACTGTTCATCTTTGTAGATTAGAACCGAATTTCGGCACTCCATGATGGTATTCACTTCTCTTTCAGAAATGTTGGAGTATTCCCGAGCGAAATCCAGGGCACAAGTGAACAGATTTTTGGATATAGATGGATAATAGTCTGTAATGTCAAACTGTATGAAGGTACATTTATCCTTAAATCCGATGTTAGTAAACCAGTTGATGACATCCGCAGTGTTAATCCATTGTAATAGTCCGAGGGTTTTCTTTATGGAGTTGTTGGTTCTTTCTAAGATGTTCTTACTAATCCTGCCAATTTCCGGTCTAGTTGGGTTTATAATCCTAGTTGATGGCTTAGATCTGAAATCGGGTTTGTGATCTTTTAATAAAATATAGGCTTCTTTAGGTTGTAATTTACTAACTCGATCACTTATCTTTAGTTTATCAGTAATTGATTTGCTGATAGAGTTAATTTTATCAATTTGGTTAAAATTGTCCGTATTAATTTTTTTGTAACTACTGGTTAGACTATTTGTTACTAATTTGTCATAATTCCTAGGGGATAATTTATAAAAGTTGGCAGTCTTATCAGATTTAACATATAGGTCTTCTGATTTATTGATGTCTTTGACAATGATATCCAGATTTTTCTGGAAACAGTTCTTGAATTTGTAGAAGGTTAATCCCTTGATGATATCTAATAGATCATTCTCGAAACTCAATAGATCCTTTATTATAGGTGCAGTTTTGAGACTTTTAAAACCATAGTTCTCTTGTTCATATAGTTGTTCCTTATTCTGAAGGAAGAAGAAAGCCTTCCATCTCATTCTCCTTATGAAGTTTTCGGTTTGCTGAGTCAAATGGACGAAATAATCCCTTTTGTTTGTGGTGGGAATGTTCTTCAGTGATAATTCGAAATCGATTTTATCCATATTAAGAATATAATAGATAGTGCTCGACAGTAATAGGAGCTAATATCCAAGTTTAGGATTGGTATATACGGAATGAAATCCAATAACCAACAATCAATATTCTTTAAAGAGTGCTCAATACAGAGTAGAGCAGATATAATTATTTATTTGAATATTACAACATAAATATGTTATAAAATCACGACAAAAGTAGCCATTTTGTTTCAACACTTCTTGTGTCTTGTCAAGTGATGATATAGAATATAGAATAAATGGTTTTAAAAGTTTCAAATTAATCAACGATCCTTAGCTAAGAGTAAACGCTGTTACGTAAGCCAGAGTGGCCAATCAAAAAGCAAGTATAGGATGATTCGAAAAATTTGACAACTAAGCAAGGCTATCTAGATATTAAAAGATTTATAAAATTTGAAATTAAAATTAAAAATAAAATTAAAATTACCTATTAAGAAATCTAAATCAGATCTCTATTAAGTTTTAAATTGTAAAATTACTAAGGAGAAAAAAAAAAATAAAAAATAAAATAAAAAAAATAAATAAATCTAAAAATAAAAATAAAAGATATATATGCTATTTAATTTATATTTTCATTGAAATTAAGTTGAAAGTTGTATTTAGAGTCCCAGACATAGATGTATACATTTTTCGTTACATTTCAGCAAGTTAGTCGCCTCTCACGTGAAATCACTCGATCAACGGCATGCCAAACGCTCGGACGCATCTAGATATATACACACACATACAAAAAAGCAAACCACACATAGGCAAATGCACTACACCTACACACACACATCGATACACACATGCACACACATCTACATTCAATATGATCCAGACGGTCAAATGTCGAAGCTATTCGTGGCTTAAAATGTTATTAAACGAATTTAAACTTGAAAAATTTAAACAAATAACCATATATAAATATATATATATATATATATATATATATATATATATATATATATATACATATATATATATACATATACACATACACACACATACACACATATATACATATATACATTTTTGAAAACATATAGTTTTCGACACATTTACAGACAAAAGTAAATAACCACCTCCACATATAATTGAACACTCGCACATCCGCATATAAATTAATACATGCACCCGCATAGACACATATAAGGATAATAGGTACGCATACACAGACCTACGTACATAAACATACACATAGATAAGCACATATAAATATATTGACCCATACGTCGACGCAGAAAAGTAAATAAGGCAAGTGAAGAAATACATATAAAGATGCAACCATATACAAGCACACACATACATACATACACATCTAGATGTACATACATAAGCACGCATGCATATATGTATATACACTAAATATATATATATAGACATTTACAAATACAAGTGTATACATGAAAAATTAAACAAACGTAAATTAAAACGACATGAGTATAAAAATGCATATACACATCCGCTAGTACATATATATACACACATACATACGCAACTACACATAGATATATACACATATATATCTACAGACAAACATATACATACATACATACATATTCACAAATATACATACGCATATATACACATATACATATATATATATATATATATATATATATATATATATATATATATACATATATATACATATACATATATATACATACACACATAAACACACATACACATATACATACACACACATACACATATACGCACACACACATATACATATACAAACACATATACATATATACATAAACATATAGACACATGCATAAAAAAGGAAAAAGAAATAAGCATACATAGACCAACTTATATTCTAATAATATTCCAACAACATTATGATAAAATATATTAAAAGTTAATCATAATTTAAGAAAAGAACAAAGGTCTGTAAGCAATTAAAGGTACTTTATCAACAAAAGTAGATTTTAGTTTGTATCTATGATACATTCCAAGACACTAAAGCCTACATACAAATACACATACAATGACACACCAACATATATATATAAATATCTAATCCTATATAAATACCCATATCGACACATCCAGATAAACAATACAGAGACAGTCGAGCTCAACCATATAATCACCCACACATACATATAAATATACACCCATATACAAACACATATACATAAACATATACATATTTAAACATACATATATATACATATATATGCATATATAAACCTATACATACACATAGAAACATACATACTACATATACATACATATATGCACACTCACACATACATATACATACATATGCAATAGGCATACATATATCTACACTCACACAAGTACACATAAATATCCCCATATACCCATACATATACTCACACATTTAGTGGTAGACACTTACCAGAATTTACTCCCTTACTCATACACATAAACAGGTTAACCCATGATAGAAGCCAATATACGCAACGATATACCTTCATAAAAAAAAAAAAAAAAAAAAAAAAAATCATATATATATCCCTATATACACATATACATATCCTACAGTAGAAATAACTCTACATAACATACACATATATACATCTAAATACAGACTCGTATGATACTTTGTAAGTACCCAGTACACATTCATATCGATAAGGCGACTATCATGCTAAAAAGGTAATAGTCTATTAAGTTTCATTTATCATTATCATAGAAAGTATATGATTTCTATACTAAGTTAAATTTAAGACGATGCTTACAGTTAACTGTTAGTTCATATCTTTGATTTAAAAGATCAGTCTTATTTTTAAATCTAATTATTTCAAGTTTCTCGTTAAGGCATAAGTAACACGGGGCATATAGTGAGTTACATGTCCGGGCCTTTCTAATTAATTTCCATTTAACCTTAGGTGTTTTATTTTTCTCTTTTAGACTCCAAAAGTATTTGGATAATGAAGTCATATATTTATAGTTACTATTATTAAAAGATTGCAGGTGACCCCGCCAGCGTTCCTTGAATGGTCTCATGGTGCAACCTATGTAGAATTTCTTTATATTTGGATTTTCTAGTGTTGATATAGTACTGAGATAAACTACAGAGCTAGTTAAACAGTTATTATTTAGTGGACAATTATTGGGATTCCTGCAGTTACATGATTTATTATTTGTGTCATTTTGCTTAATGTTGCTATGTGCAACCTTGTGGGTTGTCAGGCTCTCCGAATTTATATACTTGCTGAATATACTATTGTTATGTTTTTTAATTATTTTTTCTAGGTTATCAGCACAACTATAGCTTAACTTAAGAGTATTAGAGTTAAATATTTTACTGAGTGAGTTGGTTCCAGATTTGGGGAAATGTTTTTTAATGAGGTTTAGAAACAGGTGCCCCAATTTGGTTTTAACCATAATGTTAAAAGGGGGAGTATACCATATGATTTTTCTAGATCTCTTTCTACCATTATTGTTGCTATTTATAGGGCTTTTATATTTAATATTAATATTTTTATATCCACTATGTTTAAGTGCGGAATTGTAAAGGTCACTATGCTTATTAAAAATATCACTGTTTGAAGAGTTGTTACTGATCCTACATTCAATAGAATAGGGTATGTGTTTGATGATTGCAGGGGGGTGGTTAGAATTTGGATGAACGTATATTTGATTGGAATTAACTTTTACATATGGTTGGTATGTGTTGCTAGTGAGGTCTAGGGTGACGTCTAGGAAGTCTACTCGTTTAACATTAGTGGAAACTATTACTCTGAGACCTAGATCCTTAAATACCTTATGTATCATTTTTCTAATACGATCTACTTTAATTTTAGTGGAATTCCTAACTACTAATAACCCGTCGTCCCTATATAATCCTACACTATCAGAATCTAGGCAATCAAATGCACTTAAATTATACAAAAGAAATAATCCAACAAGATCAGAAGCTTCAGCAGAATCCAGAGAACCCATTGAAATGTCAAATTTTTCGTTACAGGACTTTTTGGTCCACTGTTCATCTTTGTAGATTAGAACCGAATTTCGGCACTCCATGATGGTATTCACTTCTCTTTCAGAAATGTTGGAGTATTCCCGAGCGAAATCCAGGGCACAAGTGAACAGATTTTTGGATATAGATGGATAATAGTCTGTAATGTCAAACTGTATGAAGGTACATTTATCCTTAAATCCGATGTTAGTAAACCAGTTGATGACATCCGCAGTGTTAATCCATTGTAATAGTCCGAGGGTTTTCTTTATGGAGTTGTTGGTTCTTTCTAAGATGTTCTTACTAATCCTGCCAATTTCCGGTCTAGTTGGGTTTATAATCCTAGTTGATGGCTTAGATCTGAAATCGGGTTTGTGATCTTTTAATAAAATATAGGCTTCTTTAGGTTGTAATTTACTAACTCGATCACTTATCTTTAGTTTATCAGTAATTGATTTGCTGATAGAGTTAATTTTATCAATTTGGTTAAAATTGTCCGTATTAATTTTTTTGTAACTACTGGTTAGACTATTTGTTACTAATTTGTCATAATTCCTAGGGGATAATTTATAAAAGTTGGCAGTCTTATCAGATTTAACATATAGGTCTTCTGATTTATTGATGTCTTTGACAATGATATCCAGATTTTTCTGGAAACAGTTCTTGAATTTGTAGAAGGTTAATCCCTTGATGATATCTAATAGATCATTCTCGAAACTCAATAGATCCTTTATTATAGGTGCAGTTTTGAGACTTTTAAAACCATAGTTCTCTTGTTCATATAGTTGTTCCTTATTCTGAAGGAAGAAGAAAGCCTTCCATCTCATTCTCCTTATGAAGTTTTCGGTTTGCTGAGTCAAATGGACGAAATAATCCCTTTTGTTTGTGGTGGGAATGTTCTTCAGTGATAATTCGAAATCGATTTTATCCATATTAAGAATATAATAGATAGTGCTCGACAGTAATAGGAGCTAATATCCAAGTTTAGGATTGGTATATACGGAATGAAATCCAATAACCAACAATCAATATTCTTTAAAGAGTGCTCAATACAGAGTAGAGCAGATATAATTATTTATTTGAATATTACAACATAAATATGTTATAAAATCACGACAAAAGTAGCCATTTTGTTTCAACACTTCTTGTGTCTTGTCAAGTGATGATATAGAATATAGAATAAATGGTTTTAAAAGTTTCAAATTAATCAACGATCCTTAGCTAAGAGTAAACGCTGTTACGTAAGCCAGAGTGGCCAATCAAAAAGCAAGTATAGGATGATTCGAAAAATTTGACAACTAAGCAAGGCTATCTAGATATTAAAAGATTTATAAAATTTGAAATTAAAATTAAAAATAAAATTAAAATTACCTATTAAGAAATCTAAATCAGATCTCTATTAAGTTTTAAATTGTAAAATTACTAAGGAGAAAAAAAAAAATAAAAAATAAAAAAAAAAAAATAAATAAATCTAAAAATAAAAATAAAAGATATATATGCTATTTAATTTATATTTTCATTGAAATTAAGTTGAAAGTTGTATTTAGAGTCCCAGACATAGATGTATACATTTTTCGTTACATTTCAGCAAGTTAGTCGCCTCTCACGTGAAATCACTCGATCAACGGCATGCCAAACGCTCGGACGCATCTAGATATATACACACACATACAAAAAAGCAAACCACACATAGGCAAATGCACTACACCTACACACACACATCGATACACACAGGCACACACATCTACATTCAATATGATCCAGACGGTCAAATGTCGAAGCTATTCGTGGCTTAAAATGTTATTAAACGAATTTAAACTTGAAAAATTTAAACAAATAACCATATATAAATATATATATATATATATATATATATATATATATATATATATATATACATATATATATATACATATACACATACACACACATACACACATATATACATATATACATTTTTGAAAACATATAGTTTTCGACACATTTACAGACAAAAGTAAATAACCACCTCCACATATAATTGAACACTCGCACATCCGCATATAAATTAATACATGCACCCGCATAGACACATATAAGGATAATAGGTACGCATACACAGACCTACGTACATAAACATACACATAGATAAGCACATATAAATATATTGACCCATACGTCGACGCAGAAAAGTAAATAAGGCAAGTGAAGAAATACATATAAAGATGCAACCATATACAAGCACACACATACATACATACACATCTAGATGTACATACATAAGCACGCATGCATATATGTATATACACTAAATATATATATATAGACATTTACAAATACAAGTGTATACATGAAAAATTAAACAAACGTAAATTAAAACGACATGAGTATAAAAATGCATATACACATCCGCTAGTACATATATATACACACATACATACGCAACTACACATAGATATATACACATATATATCTACAGACAAACATATACATACATACATACATATTCACAAATATACATACGCATATATACACATATACATATATATATATATATATATATATATATATATATATATATACATATATATACATATACATATATATACATACACACATAAACACACATACACATATACATACACACACATACACATATACGCACACACACATATACATATACAAACACATATACATATATACATAAACATATAGACACATGCATAAAAAAGGAAAAAGAAATAAGCATACATAGACCAACTTATATTCTAATAATATTCCAACAACATTATGATAAAATATATTAAAAGTTAATCATAATTTAAGAAAAGAACAAAGGTCTGTAAGCAATTAAAGGTACTTTATCAACAAAAGTAGATTTTAGTTTGTATCTATGATACATTCCAAGACACTAAAGCCTACATACAAATACACATACAATGACACACCAACATATATATATAAATATCTAATCCTATATAAATACCCATATCGACACATCCAGATAAACAATACAGAGACAGTCGAGCTCAACCATATAATCACCCACACATACATATAAATATACACCCATATACAAACACATATACATAAACATATACATATTTAAACATACATATATATACATATATATGCATATATAAACCTATACATACACATAGAAACATACATACTACATATACATACATATATGCACACTCACACATACATATACATACATATGCAATAGGCATACATATATCTACACTCACACAAGTACACATAAATATCCCCATATACCCATACATATACTCACACATTTAGTGGTAGACACTTACCAGAATTTACTCCCTTACTCATACACATAAACAGGTTAACCCATGATAGAAGCCAATATACGCAACGATATACCTTCATAAAAAAAAAAAAAAAAAAAAAAAAAAATCATATATATATCCCTATATACACATATACATATCCTACAGTAGAAATAACTCTACATAACATACACATATATACATCTAAATACAGACTCGTATGATACTTTGTAAGTACCCAGTACACATTCATATCGATAAGGCGACTATCATGCTAAAAAGGTAATAGTCTATTAAGTTTCATTTATCATTATCATAGAAAGTATATGATTACTATACTAAGTTAAATTTAAGACGATGCTTACAGTTAACTGTTAGTTCATATCTTTGATTTAAAAGATCAGTCTTATTTTTAAATCTAATTATTTCAAGTTTCTCGTTAAGGCATAAGTAACACGGGGCATATAGTGAGTTACATGTCCGGGCCTTTCTAATTAATTTCCATTTAACCTTAGGTGTTTTATTTTTCTCTTTTAGACTCCAAAAGTATTTGGATAATGAAGTCATATATTTATAGTTACTATTATTAAAAGATTGCAGGTGACCCCGCCAGCGTTCCTTGAATGGTCTCATGGTGCAACCTATGTAGAATTTCTTTATATTTGGATTTTCTAGTGTTGATATAGTACTGAGATAAACTACAGAGCTAGTTAAACAGTTATTATTTAGTGGACAATTATTGGGATTCCTGCAGTTACATGATTTATTATTTGTGTCATTTTGCTTAATGTTGCTATGTGCAACCTTGTGGGTTGTCAGGCTCTCCGAATTTATATACTTGCTGAATATACTATTGTTATGTTTTTTAATTATTTTTTCTAGGTTATCAGCACAACTATAGCTTAACTTAAGAGTATTAGAGTTAAATATTTTACTGAGTGAGTTGGTTCCAGATTTGGGGAAATGTTTTTTAATGAGGTTTAGAAACAGGTGCCCCAATTTGGTTTTAACCATAATGTTAAAAGGGGGAGTATACCATATGATTTTTCTAGATCTCTTTCTACCATTATTGTTGCTATTTATAGGGCTTTTATATTTAATATTAATATTTTTATATCCACTATGTTTAAGTGCGGAATTGTAAAGGTCACTATGCTTATTAAAAATATCACTGTTTGAAGAGTTGTTACTGATCCTACATTCAATAGAATAGGGTATGTGTTTGATGATTGCAGGGGGGTGGTTAGAATTTGGATGAACGTATATTTGAGTAATTTTACAATTTAAAACTTAATAGAGATCTGATTTAGATTTCTTAATAGGTAATTTTAATTTTATTTTTAATTTTAATTTCAAATTTTATAAATCTTTTAATATCTAGATAGCCTTGCTTAGTTGTCAAATTTTTCGAATCATCCTATACTTGCTTTTTGATTGGCCACTCTGGCTTACGTAACAGCGTTTACTCTTAGCTAAGGATCGTTGATTAATTTGAAACTTTTAAAACCATTTATTCTATATTCTATATCATCACTTGACAAGACACAAGAAGTGTTGAAACAAAATGGCTACTTTTGTCGTGATTTTATAACATATTTATGTTGTAATATTCAAATAAATAATTATATATATATATATATATATATATATATATATATATATATATATATATATATATATATATATGTATATGTATTGTACATTTCCGCGTATAAGACGACTTTAAATCTTGAAAATTATCCCCCAAATTAGGGAGTCGCCTAATACAACGATTACAAAAAAAGCTACTCGTAAATTCTCTGGTGAATCGGCACTGGTAAGTAGGATAGTATTATTACGTCATGGATCGCAGTAGAATACCAAATGCCTTGGTATGTTAACTACCGATGTAAATATTTCTAGTTGAAACAATTCGCATTATGATGCCGTACTACACTTAAACATGAAATAAAAATAGTTTTTATTTCTTAATTTCACATTAAATGCAAATATTCAAGACGAGATCAGTGCAACAATTTCAAGGAGACCCACTGAGCAACAAGCACACGTAACAAGTCATGGAAACCAATCTTCAGTTCTTTATTCGTAGAACTATGTGTGCATTCACACCAATCATTATTTCTCATATTACTGTTAAATAACAACATTTTGGATAGCATACAATGTATATTTCTAAGTGAAATGCATTATAATTGTAGTTTAGCATAACAGGCAATATTTAAATAAAAGTCATTATATGTTTATTTTGTTGGTGTTAAGCTACAAAACATTCCAAGTGCCATAAATCTTTATTTCTCAATGCAAAGACACCAGACATTTCAGGTTATAAAACATTGAAATTGATTTCAACATTTAAAAAAATTGCCGGTTTGAAGAAAAAAAATACTTACCGCATAAAGAACTGGCATTTTTAAATCTTATTCACTTAAAATATTTTAAAATCAGATTAACTTTAAAATATTTTTTAATATGTTAAAATTATTTTAAAATCTTATTCACTGTAAAATATTTTAAAAATATGTCAAAGATATGTTTTAAATATTTAAAATATTATTTGTTTAAAGAAATCTGAAATAAAAATAATTTCTCTACAACAAATGGACGAAACCTCAAAGCGAGATCACTTTCCCCACCGCCTTAATGAAGCTTCCTTGTGCCTTTCCTATGAATACATTCGTCGTAATTGTTCTGAAAAACATACCTCTAAGAACTGTAAGAAAGAAGGTGTTTTGCTGTAAGGAATACTGTGGTATATTTGGGTCAGTGATCGTGGTTAGCGAAGTTTAAAATAAGACACAGTGAATAGCGGCCTTGCCCTTTCTCCTTTAGGACTTGTATTAAAACAATAATATTACTTAACTCTTAAGGTAGCTACACTTTATCACTTCAAACGTTGTACCAGACGGCAGCGAGGTTGTATCATTTTACTGTTAAAATGGCTAAACTTAAACGTAAGGTCTATGCTAAAAGTATCTTCTCTTGCACTTTGGGGGACACTCTTTCGGCTTCTGCTTTCCCAGACAGCATTGAACTTGAAAAATTAAAATGCAGTATCAGTCGTTATCTTCTGTATAGTTAAGTCCTGTTTTTATTTTTTATTGTACTCTCTCCTTATTAGTATATTTTTCTCATATTATCTAACACTCAAAAACCCATTTCGTCTTAGTGGCTTTATTGCCTTTTTTGGTGTGAGTTGATTTTTTAATTAAAACTGATTATGTTAACTGATATTCATTTTAAGATCATTGTATTCACTGAACTTCTTTCCATGTTCGAAATAGTTACTGTTGTTAACATTTTCGTAGGCGTCTTTGCCTAAAGATAATTCTCGTCTTCATAATTCGGTGTCTTTTGTAACAACCGTTATTACCTCCATTGTTATCAGTTGCTATTTCCCCAGTCTTCACCATACGCATATTTCCTCTTGCTTTTCACAGGTTTCCTGCGACAGCTCCAGTTCAAAAGATTTATAACGCAAATCGGAAGCATTTACTAAGCCATAACTAAAAGCGACAAGTGATTAAGAGAAGCCTGTATAGGGAAAACTTCCTGAACGTTGAGTGAATTATTTGATCAAGAGAATAAACCGTCCCACACTCAATACAATCGTGTGTGATCCCAAAGACTTGACTTATCGAAGTGCATCGACGATTGCTTTCTCTCTCTCCATAATTTCATATTTTATCTATCTATCTATCTATCTATCTATCTATCTATCTATCTATCTATCTATCTATCTATCTATCACAGTCATCTCATTATCTATCTATCTATCTATCTCTTGTTATCAAAGTCTGTTCATTATCTATCTATCTATCTATCTATCTATCTATCTATCTATCTATCTATCAATCAGTCTGCTTATTATCTATCTATCTATCTATCTATCTATCTATCTATCTATCACAGTCTTCTCATTATCTATCTATCTATCTATCTATCTATCGCAGTATGCTCATTATCTATCTATCTATCTATCTCTCATTATCAAAGTCTGTTCATTATCTATCTATCTATCTATCTATCAATCAGTCTGCTTATTATCTATCAATCTATCTATCTATCGCAATCTGCTCATTATCTATCTATCTATCGATCTATCTATCTATCTTTCTATCTATCACAGTCTGCTCATTATGTATCTATCAATCACAGTCTGCTGATCTATCTATCTATCTATCTATCTATATATCTATCGCAGTCTGTTCATTATATATCTATCTATATATCTATCTATAGCAGTCTGTTCATTATCTATCTATCTATCTATCTATCTATCATTATCAAAGTCTGTTCATTATCTATCTATCTATCTATCAATCAGTCTGCTTATTATCTATCTATCTATCTATCTATCTATCTATCTATCTATCTATCTATCTATCTATCTATCGCAATCTGCTCATTATCTATCTATCCATCTATCTATCTGTCTATCTACACTAGCCTGTAGAAGATTTGGTCATGTTAAATAATAGGATTATACAAAATTTTATAAAGAATGTAATCTATCATCAGTAGTGTCTGTGAACCTCTACGTTTTGACAATAAATTATTGCAGTTTTGTAGGCGTTGTGTAACAAATTATAGACCCCCCCCCCTTTCATCAGCTTGCACATGAAAAAACGTCATCCGAACGATTGGGTCAATAATCGGTCTGTGGTGATAAAGTCTTGAAAATATACAATTAACACGAGGAATTCATTTTAGTTAAACATTAGCTTGTTTTTGTTTGGTATTAAAACCATGGCTAAAATCTCCGCTGTAACAAAGATGATGGGTGTGACGTTGAAGGGGAAGGTGATTCAAGGGGAGATAACCAGGCGGCTGACAATTTACAAAAACAATTTTCTAACCACTCGAAAAAGGTTTGTTAGTCCTGAATGTCTTTTAAGTGCAAAACTCCAAAAGTTAGACCAGAGTGAGGAAAGAAAGTTTATAAAATTTTCGGTAGGCAATCAAAGATTAACACCTAGAGTGAGTATTAAAGACAATTTTATGGTTTCAGTTGATACATTACGCAGTATTTCGATAAAAGAAAAACATCTTTAAGTATATATATATTAATAATGAACATTACAAAAAAGAGGACAATAAATGTTTGAATTGTTGAAAAAACATATAACATGAGATGCTGGAAAGGATTTAATTATTGGTGATAAATGCTGGAATGGATTTAATTATTGGTGATTAATGCAAAACAGTTACATTCTATTGCATAAATATATATAAAGATCAGTGGAAGAAAGAAACAAAACACAACACAACGATGGTAACATTTGCTGGTGGCTGAACTAAGAAAAATGGAAGGATAAATTTGGTAAAAGTTGATGGAAACCTAAATATTGAAAAATATATAAGATTACTTCGGTTTAATCGTCTGCCAGCCTACAATGATGCATAATTTTTTAGCATCATGGTGTTCCTTGCCACACATGTCATGAAAACGGCTTCTTGTGAACAAAGATGAAAAACATCTGGAAGACTGGATCCTTGGTGGAAAGTGAAGAAACAAGTGCTCCAAAGAGAATCAAGCAAAGTCCAAGAATAAAGGGAAAATATACAATGAGAAAATATGTACTGCTATTCAATGGCGCATGTTAGTGAGACAGTTGTTCGAGGCAAAAACAGCAAATTAATTGCTAAATCTATATGTTGACGTTTCATATTTTTGATATATTAACGATCACATTTAATGGCAAAAATTATCTTAATCAAAATGTTGAAACGTGTACTTTTTACTGATGGCCAAGTACATTTGCAATGACATTTTTAAAGCATTACTATGTTTAAGATTCTCTATCATCCATCACAGGGATAATGCAATAATGCAGTGACGCAAATATGTACTGAGAAAAACAGACTGCTATTCCATCTCGATTTTAGGATGAAATTAGCTAAATAAGTAATTTTTAGGGTGGACAAAATATTTTGCCTTCATATATATATATATATATATATATATATATATATTATGAAAAGGACGAAGTCCGACAATTATTTAAAGACATTTTTATGTTTATACATTCTTTTTATAGATACAAATATTTAAGTAAATGCTCTGTTTATAATAAACAGTATTAAACAACATTTACCGGCTTGAATGTCCGAGAAATTTTCTGTTGTGGTAGGATCCACCTAATCTGCATAGGTGACTACCAACTATATAAATAATGGTTGGTACCGGAAGACGAGGAGAGAAGGAATCACGAGATCCAACTAGAGACTCTGATCGACTGCGACTAGTCAACACATTCTCCAGGAACGTCTTCCCAGAAATATACAGAAATACTATATGTACTTATTGTGTACATTTTCTTGTTATAATACATTCTTGTTCTAAGTACATTTTGTGTTGCATTATTATTCCATGCAATAGGCGAGATTCAACAATGAGTCAAGACTCAACATTTTCATAGAAAATATTCCTGTCAGAGGACGAATATTTTCTATGAAAATTTCTCTTTTTTTGAACATATCAATATATATTTTAAAAAAAGGCAGAAACCGCAAACGTTTTTGGTTATAATGTGTATTTGTTTTAGTATATATATTATATTTCATTCGTCATATTTCTGCTACACGGGTTTCATGATATTCTTCAGGCAAATAAAAGGAATATATATTTAAAAAGAATACATTTTCTTTATGTTCTTTTAAAGTCTCATTGTTCGTTTTTTGTATTTGTTAGTGAGCCTTGAACTGCTTTGTGGACTGTAGGCAAAAGAGAATATCTGCCCAAGTGTTAATAAAACCATTAGGTTTGGTATGAGAGGTGGTGATGATAGATGCTTTGATGAGAGATGTCTTCCTATCCCTGTGTGCGTGCATGTTCCTGTAAGCCTGCACACATGCATTCCCTCCCCATATATACATACTGTTTTATAATAATGAATCAGCACACACACACACACACACACACACACACACACACACACATATATATATATATATATATATATATATATATATATATATATATATATATATGTACACATACACACATACACATATACACATATACCCTAGACTCACATATTCGTCCTGTGTTCGTGTGTCCGTCCGTGAGTAGTCTATCTGTTTTTTCCTGTGTATGTATACATATATTTGCTCTCTGTTTATACTTGTTTGCGCGTGCGTACGTTTGCGGGTTCTCTCTTTTTTAACACACACACACACACACACACACACACACACATATACATATATATATATATATATATATATATATATATATATATATATATATATATATATATATATATATATAAAGACCTATACCCATAGAAGAGGAAATTAGTCTTAAATGAAGAGGACCCCATTTTACTTTTAAGACACCCGTTCGGTCAACACTTTTATTCAAAATCAGAACGTTGACGTGTAGAACAAAATACACAGTGTCAAATTTGTAAAACGCCAATGAGTAGGGAAAACTGGGACACGATTATAATAGATTTTAGTTGTCAATAACAAAATGAAAGTTTCCAAAAAGAGTATAAAATATTTAAAAAAAAAATGACTCATATTCCCTCGATCAAATGTAAAGAACAAATGAAGTGTTCCTTTTGCTTACATAGGTTTGGCTGACGAAATTTAATATACACAGCCTCAAGAATTCGAAGATGGTGGACCTAGCGAGCTGTGAGAACCAAAGTAAATATAAATATAATATAGTCACTGAGGTCAAAAACAAGCGGAGACAGTCTGTTTCATGCCTGAACGCAGTCTTCAAGCCAAGTGTGTTTGGTTTTGGCTTGCTTCATCATTATTATTATTTTCCAAGCGTAGCTTAGATGTGGGACAAGACCGAAAATTTGAGGCACCCAGTGAGGATCTAACTCACTACTCTGTTGTAATTGTTCTAGCAAGACAAGTTTGATACACATTACACCACGTTGATTGCCCTAATGATTTTCTAAGCGTAGCTTAGATGTGACAAAAGGCAGAAACTCTGGAGCATCCACTCAGGATCGAACATTACGCATGCTAACCATTACACCGTCTGGGTGTGCCCATGGTTCGCCTCTTTATATATGCTTGTCATTGCTTCATTATATTTAGGAAGGTAGTAGTATCATGGCGGTTGTTAGGTGGGCAGTAACAATTTTGTTACAAGAGGCTGTTTAAAAACTATTTGGGATAAAATGCGGTCAATTGTAGCTATTTAGTATCCTATTACAGAGAAACCAGTAGTTACGAGAGCCAATTATTTTATATATACCTATTAGAGAAAGCTATTGCTCGGTTTTACTAGGGAAACGAGTAGGAAAGTCCACAAATTGAGTGAGGGATTGTGTAGCGGTATTGACTGCGTAAATCAACCCGCACACTTTTTACTTTACAAATGTGTAAGAGAAAAAAAGCAATTTCATAATAGGTACAATATTTATATTTATAAATGTCAACGGTTTTACATGAATAATTACTATGAGTTATTTCCCGTTGACTGGTTTAAAGTTTTTACTAGTAAAATATTTTTTTAACAGAGCTCACAAAAAGTTGTATTAACTTGTGGCTCAAAATGTTCACTGAAAGTAAGTTTAAAGAATCCTGTAAAGCTGAACAAAAAAGCAGTCGATAAACTTTTAGTTTTAAAGAATTTGGAGAAATGAATGTTCCGTAAATGTCTAATTTGTTTTGTAGCGAGGCCCCTAAACGGTGAGGTTTCCAAATGTGTTGTGGACTTGCATGTTGCGGGTCCCGTCACAATTATTTTATTTTGTCTAGGAAAGGTGTGGAAAGGTTCATGCCATTATGCTGGAGGTCGCTATCCGATGTGGTTGTCACAATGCAATTTATATTTAAAGTAAAATAGCGCATGGCATAAAATACAAAACAGAACGTAGGGTTGAAAACATAACAATAGAATTTATTAATTATTTGATGTACATGCATGTAAACTGAAAGGTTAGACGGATCTCTTAGTCTAGGAAATATTTTTACCTGAGCTCATTAGGATTAGATTAACTATTAAATTGTAATGTAGAAGAATGAGTATGTGTTGAGTGTTTGGAATTGTGTATTGTACAAGTTGGTAAAAGTTCAGAATGTACGTGCGTGATTAGTTGTAAAGTTCTTTTGCGTCTGACTGGATTACTGAAGACGGGAGTTCTTTAAGGGTCACATTTTGGCAGCGGAGATGAGACGCGAGAGTGACGAAGAGATCGACGAAGAGAGTGTCCGAGGGAGAGTGAGAAAAAGAGGACGAGAATCACTTGTGTTTGTTTTTTTATAATCTGTTGTATCACGTGACTGGATCAAACTTAGTTGGCGCCAAAACAGACCTGTCATGTGGGGATTATTTGATTGGTCGACACTGACCAATCAGCGAGCTAGATTGAAGGTTATTAACCAATGAATGCTTGTTGTATATTTTCTATGAATGATAGTGGTGGTGGTTACCACAGTTTTCGTTGCTCGTAGTTGAATGCATTGTTCGTAATATTTATAATGAAGTTTCGTACGATTCAATAGCGTGGTTGAATAGTTTTTCGTAAATGGCAGAAGAAGTTGGTGAGTGAATTGTTTTGTTAAAATTTTGGCTTGAATTACAGTGAAGTTATTTCATGTTAAAGAACTTGAGATTCTAACTTTTTACTTCGCTGCAGTAATGATACAAGCGTCGTGAACTCGTTCAGCAAATGCTAGTCGTCGTAAATTTTCACAGACTAGGTTCACTCGTACATTCAATTTATATGTTTTTTAATCACGTGACAGGCTCCAAGAAGCATTGTTTTTCGTCAGGTCAAAAACGAGGTTGATGTTATTCGGACGTAGTGATGAACAGGTAAATTGTATTTTTAATATTTGTTAACCACTCAGAAAGCGTCTTACAAAATTCAGTCTGGAGCCTGATATGTTTTGCTGATTGAGAACAATGTACGCGAAGATACATGAGATAATTTTAATATTTAATGTCCAATGAGAAGTTAAGGTTTTCTGAAAATATGTATGAAGCTGTGATCCGCTTTTTGCACGAAAATCGACATTGATGAAAAAGTTGTATCGGGATGCTAAAATTGGTCAATGGGAAAAATGTCTGTATACCGGCAGCATCCGTACTTTAAGAATGTTTTATACCCGTGTTGTGATGAGAATTAAAGTCACAGAAGAAAAAGATCTTCGCAGATGGATGGAGAAAAAAGTGCTTTTTCTATACTGTCATGAGTTGCGTCTAATATACGGCTATCTTGGTAAAGGCTAAAGGAAAAAGAGTTAGCGGGCAGAATTTAGTAGAGAAAGACGGAATTACATGAAAAAGTAGCCAGCGACCTCGTGAGACAATTCTCTAACAATCGGCAGATTATCCCGGATATAAGGACCAAGGCTATGCCTGTAAATCCTGGATTCTCTTCGGCAAAGAGAAAGATACCCTGCAACCAAGAATTAATTGATCGCAATGTAAGAATTCAGTTTTGTTTCACAAAGGACAAATATATCTGGCAACAGGAGGAAGGATTCTACGCTGGAGAAGTTGGATCAGATACCACGAATATTGGAGTTTCAAAAACACTGATTAGCTGGTTTAATTCTGTTTCTTTTGGCTGAGATTCTCATAAGATACGTTTTGAGGAGAAAGGAAAAAGAACAACATAATTGTCACTATCTGTTGTCAATGGCGATACAAACCGGCCAGTGCCTAGCTGAAAGCAAAGCATAATGTAGTCTCAGGGTTTCCCAGCGGAAATACATGCAGGGACAACTAACCATGGCGTTATAGATACACCGATATTACGTGACTGTTGATAGGAACACCCTCGATAAGTGCTACCAAATAGTTCGGGCTCCTAATAACCAGTCGTAAGAAGCAGCCAGAAAAATAACAACCCTGATTATGGAATGTCTCAGTTACTGGTCAATCTGATCATTAAAAAGCTAAGACAATTAAATAATTGAGGCCCTAATAAGAGAAAGAAAGAGAACCAGTAAACCATATCATGAACAGGAAAAAAGGGATGAACCTCTACTCCTGTTCAATAGAATTGGAAGGTGTAAAAATTGGATTATAGGTGAGCCTATCTAGTCCTATTCGCCTGCAAAAAAAAAATGCAACAGAATTCATATATATATATATGTATATATATATATATATATATATATATAAGTGAACATAGAAGTCAATACTTTAGAGGCGACAGCCTGTTTCATGCTAGATGCAATCATCGAGCCCGATGATTGCATTCAGCATGAAACAGACTGTCGCCTCTAACTGTCGACTTCTATGTTGACTTTTATATTTACATACGCTCTATCTCTGATATTGAGCACTTTACCCATAAATCCCATAAATATAGCACACTTTAAGACTATTTTCTTTATATATATATATATATATATATATATATATATATATATATATATATATATATATGTGTGTGTGTGTATATATATATATATATATATATATATATATATATATATATATGTATATTGTGCTATGGATAAATTATCGTCAAAATTACGCAAAAAAGTAAATATCACAGAAATGTCATTTTTAACAAAATTACACAGAAATATCTTGAAATACTAGTAAATATATTCAATAAAATCGCCATTGGCCACAACGACGGCCTCCATACGACTTCGGAATCTCCTGCAACTCCTATCGACGGCCTCCGTGTTTAATTTGGTTAATACTACTATAATTCTTGCCTTCAGTTCATCTTTGTTGTTACAAGGTATTTATTGGTCTCTCGCTCAAATGCTCACCGCCACATAATAATCAAGGGAGTTGCAGTTTACGGGGTTAGTTGGCCAGATATAAGGGGCAATGTGATCGCAGAAATAGTCTGATAACCATGAATGTCTTCTCCTGCTTGTGTGTCATGGTGCAGACTCGTGTTTACAGACAAAGTGCCTTCCAGCAGCTACCGTCAGGGCAGCACTGCCTCCTCAATGCACCTCCGTGTTGAGTCTGAGGCCCTGTGGGAATACGAGTGGAGGTATAGCGTCGTCATCACTAGTGTTCACTCCGAACACGTTCGTAAGCACCATTAGGCTCATCTACAAAAGTGTACAATTTTGAACAATAAAAATAACGTTTCGTTAGGTGGCAAACAATGTTTGTACTGCTGGAGTAACATCATTGTTTACCACCCGAAGAAACGTTAATATTAACGGTGAAAGAAAAAAATTTTGTAGTGGATATTTACATATTCTAATATAAGAGTGCATAATATATATATATATATATATATATATATATATATATATATATATATATATATATATATATATATATATATATATATAATTATTATGCTAAAAAAGGTAATACTAGGTAAGTAAAAAATCACGTGTAGCACAGCTTGCAAGTATATCAAATAAATTAGTATCCGAGTTAAAAATTGGGGAAAAAAGAACTAGAAGCATCCTAACAGGGCGAAACAAATCGTCCAGTGTCTCAAGTTTTAGTCCAGAGAAAAACCCAAGTAATAAAGGTAAAACGTAGACGGCTCAATACGCTAATTAGAGTTGTGATAAATATATAAATCCTAAAGAGCCAAGATCAACTTACATATGTTTCACGTAAACGGATATTTAGGGTAATCTGGCTCCATTACCCTGAAGATGCGTTTAGATGAAACCTATGTAGAGTGTTCCCGGCTCTTTGGGATATATATATATATATATATATATATATATATATATA
>OZ038505.1:4862093-4924593 GCA_964036315.1 Acanthosepion esculentum
CATATATATATATATGTATGCACATATATATAAATATGTATGCATATACATATATATATATATGTATATGCATACATATATATGTATGTATATACATAATTCTATATATCTATGCATATACATATATACATATATATGTATGCATATATATACGCATGCATATATATATATACATGCATACATATATATGTATGCATATAGATATATGTATGCATATATATATGTATGCATATATATATGTATGCATATTCATATATATATGTATGAATGTGCATACATATATATATATATATATATATATATATATATATATATATATATTATATATATATATATGATTGCTTGTTTGTGTATGTATGTATGTATGTTTTAATGTGACGATTACTTAGTTGAGATTACTCACTCTAGTTTAATTCCAGCTGCAGATTAATATTGTAATTTTTCAGACTCCCGCTACATACGGATTTTGCTGACTCGCTATTTACCCAAGTCCTCGCCACAAGGCGGGATGTGGCACAAGGCCTTCCTTTGAACGTGAGGCGATTCCGAGCTCCTAATCTCAGGCAACAATTGCCCTTAACCCCCTATACACGGGGATGGGTAGCTGTCTACCTTCCCGGACCAAACTCTGCCCTTCGACATAGGCTCGTCTAGGTTCCTCTGTGCCTGACGAGCAGAGCCCCAGAAAACACAGAGTTTTTGCTGTCTTTCCAAGTCACACGTTCTCTTCTCGCTTTCATCTTCCTTCTATAAAAAAAACATTAACATTTTTTAATATCTCGAGTTGTTTTCAGGTAAATTTACATAGAC
The DNA here is from genome assembly GCA_964036315.1 of Acanthosepion esculentum. Lineage (NCBI taxonomy): Eukaryota > Metazoa > Mollusca > Cephalopoda > Sepiida > Sepiidae > Acanthosepion > Acanthosepion esculentum. The sequence goes on from OZ038505.1 coordinate 4,862,904, forward strand.
GCTCCAATAAAAATCTGTAATGCCTTTTTTCATATTTTCAGGGTCCTAATTGATTTATATGCCTCTTATGTAAGCCCTCATTTTCCCTAATCAAATACACCACCTTGCTGATTCGTTTGTAGATCATTCACATGTTTGTTTACTTTCTTGGTAAATCCGAAATAATTATCATTGCATTCGTCCGTCACAAATTATGACATCCTGAATTTATTTTCCGATTAAACATTTGTTTGCCGGCGAAGCACCATCAAGTGTGTTTGAAGTTTGCCTATATTCGGCCAAAAATTGATGATGTGACCCTTCCATTTCCGCTTCCCAGCCTTATTTTCAAGGCTTATTTAAAAGTATCTACAATTTTTCTGTGCCTCTATTTGATCAATGTTTGTACGGTGGCCTGGTTACATGTTCTACGGTTTGTTTTCTGCAAAAGTCCCTGAATTCAGCTGCCGTAAACTGTGTACCCTTATCTTTTATTATTGTGTCAGGAATTCAAAATCTGGCAAACAGTTCTCATAAGAATTAATGCTAAGTCGCTCTGCTAAATCTTAACACCTCTGGCCATTTAGAAAAAACTATCTACTATTATTAAATAGTATCATCTATTCATTGGTCATGCATAAGCCATATGTACTCTGGGCAATAGCCTTTTCCATTTTGACCAAAGTTGAATTTATACAGGTGGCGATTTAGCTGTTAACTTACATACATTCTTATCAAGAAGTCACTAGCTCTTCGATATTCTGATATATGCTCTTCAAGTATACCTAACTTTGCATCAATGTTTTCATGCTAGATATCACAGAGTCATGGAACAGTTTCAATATTAGTTGTTGCAAAGTCTCTTGTATTACTACTCGTTCTCCATACGTTAAACTTACGTTACATATGGAAAATGACTTTTTCTTACATTTTTAATTCATTTGTTTTTTCCTGTTTTACCACTCCTCAGATATTCGCTCATTTTTATAATACGGACGCCTTTCTGGGATTCACTCTTAACGTCCTCCTCCAAATTGATGACACTTTTATTTTATTCCATAGATTATATTTTATTTTTCCCTCAGCATTTATCGAGTCAATGGCGGTATCTTCAAGTAAATCCCCAAAACTTAAGCATTAATCTCGACATACTATGTGCATGTCCCATTTTTAGATGACAAACATTCAATAGTGAAATCATATCCTAGCAACATTGTATCCCATATTTCCAGGTCGTTTGCAGAATGTACGGGAATACCTTTCTTCGAAATGAAGTGGCTTATGATCAGTTTCCGGTACAAACTTTCAAACGTGTAACAGTCTGTGGATTTTTTTATTGTAAAATTATTGCAAATGCTTCTTTTACAATTTGGCTATAATGTCTTTTCGCCGATACAATGGGCTTGACACATGAGTAACAGCAGTTTTTCTGTGTTTTTTTGTGTAGTAATGCAGAACTGATACCGTATTCACTGGTATCAGCAGCAACTATTATTTCCTGTGATGGGTCAAAACTCACATCGCAAACTCAGAAATTATTACACTATTTACATTATTCGGACTATGGTCCTCATCTTTGTCGCCATGTTTATCACAACGTTTCGGCCGTTGTACGCTCCGTCCTTCTTCAGGTGGTTGGAATTATGAACTGAACCCTTTATTTCGCTCACTGGGGTAGACTGTTTTAGTTCAACGTGCCATGTTTAATGGATGTCAGTTATCAGTTATTTCCCCTCTCCAAGTTATCCACTGCCTTAACCGGGTATTGAACTCACACTCTTTTGGGTCCTGTCACTGGATCTAACCAACACTGTGTCATGTGTCCTTGAGGACACCTGTGTATGAATTTCTAGGTATTATAAACATAATGTCTCAGCAAACCTTTTTTTTTTACCAGTGCTCATATTGCAATTTTTTGCTGTAATCAACATGTTTTTACCAGAGCTCATATTGCAATTTTTGTTGTTATTATCGCTTTTCTCTGGCACTTCTTATTACTCCTAGTGCAAGTTCAATACCCGGTTAAGGCAGTGGAGAACTTTCAGAGGGAAAAATTAACAGGAGATAACTGATAATTGACATCCATTAAACATGTTACGTGGAATTAGAACAGTCTAGCCCAGTGAGCGAAATAAAGGGTTCAGTTCGATATTCCAATCACCTGAAGAAGGCCGGAGCATACAACGGCCGAAACTTTGTAATAAATATGGCAACAAAGATAAGGACAATAGTCCGAATAATGTAAATAGTGTACATAATACCTCATCTAAGAAATATAGACAGAGACTCTCTATAATTGTCTGGAAAATTGCCGAAGCGACTTTTTCACCAAACGGTAGTCTATTAAACCGAAGTAAGCCTTTATTTATATTGATGTTAAGAAATTTCTAATTTCTTCCATTTCAACTTGAAGGTATGTATCCGACAATACTGTTTTGGAGAAAATAGTTCCGTTTAATTTCGTAAATACTTTTTTTTATGTAACGCATAATTATGGTCACGTAGGCCGTTATTCAACGCCATTGAAAAATCTGCACGCACTCTTAATTCACCATCTTTTTGGCGATTACAATGGGTGCTGCTCAACTTCAAGTGTCACCTGGTGAAATAACTCCCGTATTTTATAGCTTGTCCAGATCCTTGTTCAATATCTCAATGGCAGCAAAGGGGACGGGTCTTTCTGCTTTACAATCCGGTGTCACATTTTCTTTTACTTGTAAAGATGCCTTTAATTTAGGGCACAGCCCCATTGCTTCCACATGCAAGTCTTTAAACGCGTGTATATTTTTTTCTTTAAACTGACACGATTCACATTTGAGTATCAACTGACTCACAAATAGAACTGATTGGTTTATTCAATAAATTAAAGAAGTGTAGCCAATCTGAACCGAATGAATTAAACTGTTTTTCTTTCGTCACACATTAATTTTTTTTTTCGGAACCAGATTTCGCAATTCAATTCACCTACTATTTTTAGGTTCTCCCGCGAGGCACTACGCGCTTCGAGGTAACTTATTCTTTTCTATTTCCGTCTGTCTATTCTTTTTCATGTACCTTTTGAAATTATAGTAATATCAGAGCTTGTATCTAATTGTAGGGTTACGAGTTTGTTGTTCATGTAGACGCGAATAAATTCTTTATTCACTTTTTTTTTCAGGATAACGAAACTTAATTTCACAAAATCCATTTCTTTAGCGCGGATTTTCTTTATTATTTTTATTTTTCCCTCTGCATAATTCTCTTTTGTGTCCAAGCTAACTACAAAATTTTTTTTTTTTTGTTTTAAACGTACAATTTTTCCGGAAATGCATTCTACCCCAACGTTTATAAGAGTTTGGTGCAGAATCTTTTTTTGCCGAAATTTTTACTACTTGACCCCCATTTTTATTTTTTCCGGGTTTTCAGCCTGACACGTGTCATGTTTTAAATTTATTAACCTTTGACACCCCTCAGCCTTCATCTGTAAATTTCTCCCTGGGTCTCGTCCAAGCTTTGTTAACATTCTTTTTCCTTATTTCATAACAATTGTGTGACTTCAAACCCAACAGGAAAATTCAACATTTGAACTGGTCTTCTGTGAAATCTTTTCATTTACTCTGTTCACATTTTCTGTTCACTATTGTCGCATATATGAAAAAATCCTCCCTTTCTTCATTTTTTTTACTTTTTCAACTTGAGAACTTTATATCGGGTATGGAAAAAAACTTTTACCGTGTTTTTAAAATCCACTGCATTTAACTTTTTTTTTTGTAAAATAAAATTTCAGTAACTTTCCTGATGTTTTTTTTTTTTTTCACAACCTTTTCAGTACTAATCGCACTTTTTATCGTGGATCCACCTCGCACATTCCTTTTCAAAGAAATTCTCAAAACATCGTAAATATTCCTTAAACGTGAGATTATCCTACGGGGCTTACTTAAATTCCGGAATTATATTTTAATCGGAATCCTTTGGAAATGTAGTTTTAACTCCTCCATTTTGTTACAAGAAAGAACTTTTTTTTTTTTTCAAATTTCCACAATGTCGTATCTTCGCTACCGCTGAAATAACTATTACTTAGTTGAGTTCAATCACTCTTAGAATAGGTATTTTTGATACACACTCTATATTTTATTGCTGGGAGAACATATGGACCTACCAGACAGTTACTTACAATTCCAGCTCATACGTTAATTGTAAACTGATGTGGCTGTCTAGCCTCTATTTTACCGGTCCGCTCATAAATGATGGTTGTGTAATGTGGCCTTATCCGTAAAAAAAGACTGAAGAGACAAACAACGGATCAGCAGTTTTTGCAATAAACCCTCGGCATGGAGGAGGGGCGATCACAGAGCGAAAAGGGAGGGGTACGATAAAAGGGCGAAAATGATATGGATACCTCCCTGTGGTACTATGAGATGTACCATATGATAGAGCCACTTGACGTGTTCTGATACATGGATTGTCTCCGACAGCGTGTAGAATATGTTCCTCATGGACAGACGTACGTACGGATCTCGGTCTTCCTTGCTCCATAGTTTGTGGTGCCACGTATTCTGTCTCAGCAACGCGACGATGAACATCTCAATGTGATACAGCCGCGCAGCCTCGCGTCCATTATCATTCGCTTGGCCGTATGTAAAAATCATATCCGCCTGCTCAATATATGAATATACTCTCATTGCTTAAACGGAACAAATCTCAGTTAACTCACTACTACCCACGTTAAACATTCTAGCCACAAATGTACACAACTGACAAATGTAACTGAGTCTACATGTCAAGACAGCGACATTAGCGTAAACTTTCTTTAAATCTAATAACTAAAAAATGAAGGTTTTACGGACGTAGTTATGTCCTTGTTTTGGTGTGAGGAACCCGAAGCCAAACATTGGGAAAGTATTTTTGATACAACCTGTATGCATATAGGCATTACATGAATTTAAGATGCTATCAGCCGAGCAGAACTTTACCGAGCTCCCACGTCTGCGAACTGGTTAAAAACTTCGGGCGCCTGATCAGTTACATTTGTTTTGTTTAATAACCTCTAAGCCCGCCTGTAATTTAGACAGCAACTCTGCTGAGCGGTGCTTTGAAGTTCGGGATGATAACGCATAAACTTGCGTCATCAACGTCTTAACAAGGCTAGTATCATCATAGCTTCGGTCATGATGATTTGTTTCTTTACTCAAAAGACAACAATAAAATTCAATAAATGTCAATGCGCTACGCCACTTGGATTTTACTTGCATCATTGGATATATCCATGTATTTGTGCTAGTGTGTATGTACGCGTATAGGTGTTTATATGTATGTACGTATGTGTGTGCATGTGTTTGTTTGCACTAATCTGTGTGTGTGTGTGTACTAAGCTAAAGGCCAATGAAAGTTCATCGTTAAGGGTTTTTGCTGTTGTTTTCTAATATATAGGGTGCGGCAGATATACCTCGCATACCGATGAAATACTGTAATGAGGGCCAGCGTATAGAGAATGTCATTTTAAAATGAACGAAAATTTAATTTAATAAAATTCCCGAAAACTACTGACGATCTACAGCAAAGAGTTCAAAAGAATGTCACAATGAAAAACAAATTAGGTAAAATAGTTATTAAATCCGACAAGACGGATAATCATTACGGAAACGATGTGATTATTTACAATAAAGCTATTAAGAAAGAAGTCTTAAAAAATGGCGACCAACTACTAGGAAAATAACAACAATAGTGAAGCCAAGAAAATAACCAGAGAATTAAAAATTTGAGCAAATTACAAGTATTAATAAAGGTCCCAAAGAAAATTTCCTAAACACTCCGTAATACCAATTACTCAACAACTAAAAGTGATATCGTTAAAATCAGCAAAAGCATCATTTAAGGAGCCTGAAAATACACGAAAAAATACTCCAGAAATTAACCTGTGGCATAAAAGAGCAGAAGTCATAGAATGGTTTACGAACATGAAAAAGAAGAAAGCATATTTTAAGACATTTTTATGTTTAACATTCTTTTTATAGATACAAATATTTAAGTAAATGCTCTGTTTATAATAAACAGTATTACACAACATTTACCGGCTTGAATGTCCAAGAAATATTCATAGAAAATATTCATCCTCCGACAGGAATCGAACCTGTATCCTATACGGACCCGTAATATAGTCTGACGTGCCTTTTAACCTATTCACCCACAGAAGATCGTTCGGTTGACAGGGTCGAATTTATTGCTTATAAACTTCAATCTTCCATGAATTTTTCACGTACATTTATATCTGCTCATGGCGTATCAAATGTAAACAAATGACGTCACACATTATGAAATGGACAAAGTCCGACAATTATTTGTAAGACATTTTTATGTTTAACATTCTTTTTATAGATACAAATATTTAAATAAATGCTCTGTTTATAATAAACAGTATTAAACAACATTTACCGCTCTGAATGTCCGAGAAATATTCATAAAAAATATTCGTCCTCCAACAGGAATCAAATCTGTATCCTATACGTAACCGTCATATAGCCTGAGGTGCCTGTAACCGTTTTGGCCACAGAGGAGCTTTCGGTTGGCAAGGTCGAATTTGCTACCTTAAAGTGTCTTAAAATAATTGTCGGACTTTGTCCATTTAATAAAGAAAGCATATACATTAAACCAATTCGATGTTTGTGATTTTACCTCTCCATCATCGAAAATCTGCTATTGTCTGCTATAAATTTAGCAACAATTACTCTCCTTATAGCGATCGCAAAATCAAAATTATAAACAGACAGAAAAACATATATTAATCCATAATCGCTATCTGTTGAAATAAGCTAGATTTTAATATTGCTATGGGAGCAGATAATTGTTGTTGTGGCGATTAAGATTTATTTTCGACATTAAGCACAACGGATCGTATAGAGTTGACGGCGTAATTGTCCTCCTTTAAAAAGTCCAAGGAATATAGACAAATTAAGAAAGAAACTTATATATTTTTTAAAAGATCAGGAACTAAATATTACAAATACCATCAATGCTAAAGTTAACAACTTTCTCGATGTGACCTTCGACTGGAATGATGTTTATTACAAAGCACATACCTAAGATATCTATAACCATAGCTACATCAGTAAAGAATCAAACCACCATCATAACATTCTAGATAATTTACATATATCAGTCCAAGATTATCTATTAACTCCACAATAAGAAAAATATTGGATAATAATAAATTCAAATATATAAAAGGTTTAGAACTTAGAAACTATAAATTCAATTTTGAGTATTTGGAAAAATAAAAGGAAAAATAATAACTAAGCATAACATAAACGAATATCGGAAAATTTTCCGAAATTTAATTCATAAGCACTTTAATTATTCACTAATTAATTAATGCTAAAATCAGGTATAACTGCGATAATAATAACTCTATATTCAAACATAACCATATTGTAATAATCAGACATGTGTCAAAAGTAGACAACAGAGTTATTTAAAAAAAATAAATGCAACTGACGCAAAACCTCATCTGCCACTTAAAGAGTAAATGTATGACTGACAATGACGTATACTGAACTAGCATACATTCTGGTAACGATATCAAATTTTATAAAGGTTCAATCGAAAATCTCTGGAACCTTCGATTTTACCATTATGAAATGACTTCAGTATATAACACAAAACACAAAACATTTTTGACCCTTAGTCGTGCTAACGGTGAGGGATAATATATATATATATATATATATATATATATATATATATATATATATATATATATATATATATATATGTGTGTGTGTGTGTGTGTGTGTGTGTGTGCGTGTGTGCGTGTGTATGTGTGTATGTGTGTGTATATATATATATGTATATTTATGATATATATATTTTTATATATATATATATATATATATATATATATATATATATATATGATGAAATATAGTTTTAAATTGTGCTATATTTATGGATTAAATGCTCGATGTAAGGGATAGACCATATATAAATATAAAAGTGGACATTGATGCCAACACCCAGCATATGCAAATATGAAAGAGCGTATGTAAATACAACATTGGACACTGGACGTATATAAATATGAAAATGAAAATTGACTGGGCTCTTCCTGTCATATGGACTGAAGTTTGCGTTCAAGAATGAAACAGACTATTACCACTAGGTATTGACCTCAGTATTCACTATATATATATATATATATATATATATATATATATATATATATATATATATATATATATATATATATATATATGCACTAAATGTATATATATATATATATATATCCACTATATCTATATATATATCCACTATATATATAAATGTACGTGTATACGTGTGTGTGTGTGTATGTTTGTGTGTGTGTGTGTATGTGTACAAATGTGTTTACTAATTCTTCGTAGTGAGACAGTGTATGTATTCAGGGGGAATGTACACGCACATATATACACGCATGCTGACAGAAACACACGAAAATGGAAATAGATCTAAGAGATCTAAGAACACACAGGGCTTATTAAAACGTTAAAAGATAACACAACCGATTCATCACTTCTCAAACCAACCTTAATTGTTTTATGACCCTTCGCTCAGAACTCTTCACTACCATTTAAAGAAAGACATTGGAATGACCAACACAAAAACAGAGAATGTCTCATATAGAGAAAATTTGACATTGAAAAACATAAAGGAAAAAAATTAATTATTTTTAATAATTATTTTTAATAATATGTGGAAATCTCCATCCTTTATCTGAAGACGGTCGTGAGACTAGAAACACGTGTTGTAAAATTATGTAAAACTATGAAAAATAAAGAATAATATTAAAAAAAAAACCCCACATTACAACCCAAAAAGTTTGCGGTACCTCTCTTCTTTTCTCTCGTTGGAACCATTATAACCTCTTCATTTTATAAATATATATATATGCATGCATGTATGTGTGTGTGATAAAATATATTTTGATGGTATGAAATATTTATGATTTATAATGGTCAATATCAGGTATAATGCGTATGTAAATATCAAAGTGGACATTGAAATCAACACAAGGAGGCGGCAGTCTGTTTCATTCTTTAACGCACTTGTCAGACGATATCCATTGTATTTTTGCTATTTATATATGCAAGTCAGTATATATACAGATCAATGTTGCATTGTGGGTAGACTATAGTATTGTTCTAACTGTTATCTTTGTGGATGGCAACTGTTACATTGAATGGTATACACTAAAAATCTCAAATGAAGATACTAATAGCCTGTGTGTTGAATATAGTTTTATTTATGATATTTTTCTAGCATAGTTGTTCTTTTTTATAAGCGAGGCACCTATTTAGTATCAAACTCGTTAGATTATCGATTTACGAAACACCTTTGTTAAGCAGTAGTCTGCAGATATAAGTGAATTTTTTTTTGCCTTTTATAGAAGCCGATTCTACAAGACTTATATTTTGTTTTTTTTATAAATTCCTTTTTTTTTCTCGAATTCGACTATCATTTTCTGTCTTTCGTTTTTATTATCATTCACTTGACGACAGTTACTATTCACACTTGTCACCATCATCATCCCTTTCCATCTGTTTTCCCGGCCATACATTTTACTTTTCGTTGTTTTCTTTAATTTCGAGATACATTTTCTCATCACGACTTCGCTGTCTTTGAACCCAGCTCTTTGACGATCGTCCATTGTTTCCTATCTGATCAGCATTCGAAATTCCTTATCGCTTTGCGAAATCGACGACTTAATTTTCAAACGTGTTTAAGACTTTTCGTTTCTTATAGAACTTCTCGGTTTCTTTCCTGAACCAAAGCTCACGATCAGAGATAAGCAGCGGATTCTCGAAATGAAATAATTTCAGTTGAATTTTCCACCAAAACTAAATATCAATCGAGCCTTTAACTTCGGTATTTTTTTTCAAATAAATACATATGATAAAAATAAAAATAACGTATAAATGTAAAAATCAATATAAAAAAATATAAAAGTTAAAATAAAATTCAATTTCTGCAATTTGCCATAAACGTTTTTATATATCATTATAATTTTCTCATTTAATCTTTCTTGGTTTTCTATCATTTTGCTTCGTGATTTTTTTTCGTTTCTCACATTTAAATTTTCTGTACTTCGCCAAGAATACTGTTAATGGTAAAATTAACCGTTTCGTAGAATCGTTCAACATTCTTTGATCCAACAGACAATGCTACACGAGTTGCGCTATTCTTCACTCCCTGTTCATTGTGCTGGGATTTGAAGCCATTATCTGCTCTTTCCCTGTATAAAGGTAATGGCATCAATAACCGTTTCATCATGAGGAAACATTCGGCATTACTTGTCTTTACTCGCAGGACATCTGTCTGGGATCAAAGTGAAGTATCTACTCTCTCCTCATGCCATAAAGGATTTTCAAGTTCGGTACCCAAACACGCAAGGGGCACCGACGTGGCTCGACTGCAACAGAAAATCTTCTTTTGAGAGTGCCTGAAGAATCTCGGTGACCGATACTAGAGGGGCATTAACGTACAGTGAGGTTCAATTAACAAGGAGCATTTGTTGTTCATCGCTGGAAATAAACGTGTCACACACACACACGCACACACACACACACACACACACACACACACATATATATATATATATATATATATATATATATATTTTGAACGATAAAAATTATTAGAAAAATCAATTAAAATCTTCAGACACACTGGGATGTAGATTAATATTCTTATGCTTTTATTATTATTATTTCATTTATATTCCTCGACTAGTTTCGACCAACATGGCCATCATCGGGAGAGAAAAAAATGTCTCTGCTTGCTATAGCAGTAAATATATATATATATATATATATATATATATATATATATATATATATAGGGAACTATACTCGTGTCGAAAAACCTTCGAATTCTTGATTTACCAATAGTTAAATCAATCTCGAAGGGAAAAAGCTTTTAAAAAATAAAGAGCCACGAACATGAAAGTCTGTCTAAAATAAATGCACAGATACTGGTTCAAGGCCCAAAGAAAAAACACCGATACGAGTAAACAACTAACTAAAGAGCTCGATACAAACGTAGATCAGACCTAGTCAAACCTAATGAGCCAGACAAACCTACCAAGGTTTCACTTAGGCAGTGAAACCTTGGTAGGTTTGTCTGGCTCATTAGGTTTGACTATATATATATATATATATATATATATATATATATATATATATATATATATATATGTAACGTAAATCATTCAAACGAAAAACAAATACTGAAGCTAATTATATGGCAAGAATCACTCTCGCAAACAATATTATTATTATTCTTACATTTAACAATATCTCATTGCTAAAAAATATCTCATTGCTAAAAAAACACGCTTTCGGTCCGCACTATCTTTCCATGTCTCATTACTACCTGGAATTTAACAAAAACACACTGAAATGTCTACCTGATGATGGTCGTTCGAAACGACTGAAATCCCGGCTCGTAGAAAAAATAGGACTTGATAAAACCGGAATTTATAAACAAGGATCATACCATTCATTAACGGATTCGAAGTTGATTGTATTTTATTATTAAATATTGTTTGCGAGAGTGATTCTTGCCATATAATTAGCTTCAGTATTTGTTTTTCGTTTGAATGATTTACATTACATAAATTGAATACGTACTACATAATTGATATATATATATATATATATATATATATATATATATATATATATATATAAAAACTCAACAAACGAAAAGCTTTTGGGTCAGCTTGTATTAAGTCCAAAAACATATCTTAAATGCAGTTATGTTTGATATGAGAGAACACACCTGGCTCCTGGGATTCCAATACTGCGACAGCACATTCCGTATTGCACTATGATAGATTTAATATCGATGCCAGCGTAACGATGGTTGCGGACACTGGGCAATTTTTATTCATGTTGAAAAAGACCTTGTGTCGCACCCTGCAAGAATGGAGGTCAGGTATATAATACTTCCCTGGACAAATCAACTAACTGTATATGCTCTTTCCAAAATTGTTGGGGGCTTTCCTTCCTAACGTTCTATTTGAGTTAGTGTGCAAAATCAACGTCTTGAATATGGCATTATTTTCGCTTTGGTTGATGTATGCTATCCATATTAGTTGTTGCCTTTGTTTAAAGTCTTAAAATTCTGTCATTTGTCACAGTACTTGTCTTTGAAAGTTTGTAGCATCAGTTGACAAGGTTCGAAGATGTATGTTCCTCGCTAAAAAGTACAGACGTCATGCGCTATTTTTTACCATTGATCTGTGAAAACGATTATATATAGCTGACAGTTTAGACACTTCGGAATGAATTTGGCGCCAGGCATTTAAACGTCTCGATCTGGCGAATCTATTGAAGAACTTGGCTCGATAATTTGTTTGGTTAGTATTTTTGTTTCGTCACAATTTTCGATGTTGAAAGGAATTATTGATTAATTGCTTCATTTAACATTTTTATCAGTGTATAATGTTAAAACTAGAAGTAATCTCCACGTTGGAGTAATAGATAGCGGTTCGGATTGAGAAATCGGAGAGCCGAGTTCGAATTCCAGTTCAATCCATTACATTCACTTACGTGCTAATACCCTTTGGTAAGGTATGAATCCTTTTCCTACCGCCCCAGCTATGGTCAAGTAGCAGGACAGACCGGGTTCTATAGCCTTGGATGGAAACTTGTCTACCGCAGAAAGAAATGGCAACCTACGTCTGTCTTGATTCGAAAGATACATTACCAATTAAGCATGAATTACGTTTGGCACATAACTGACTGATTACAATAAACTACATCCGGCAGCAAGGCCTCTGATCGGGCGTTTGGAGGTTTTGAGAAGCGTGGAACCACCTCTTAATTACTGTTGTTACAAGGTACAACCTTAGCCAGGTTGCTAGCATCAGTTAGGGCGTCAGCTATGATCATATAGCGAACCCCAAAAAACAAAAAAATATAACATTATAAAACTACGTTTTTATAATAAATGCATTTATATCCCCACGTTAAAAAAAGAACTTGTGTCACACCCTGCAACAGAATGGAGGTCAGGTAACTAATCACTCCTTGGCCAAGTCAACTAACTCTAATTGCTTATTCCACTATTGGGGGGAGCTTTCTTCGTAAAGTTAGTGTGCACTATCAACGTCTTGAATATGGCATTATTTTCTCTCCGATTTGTATATGCTATCAATTATAGTTGTTGTGTTTGCTGAAAGTCTTAAAATTAAGTGTTTTGTGTCTTTGGCACAGTACTTTTTGTAGTATCAGTCGATAAAGTTCGCCGATGTATGGTCCTCGCTAAAAAAACTACAGACATCATTCGCTCAAAGCTATTTTTAGCATTGATCTGAGAAAACAATTATATATAGCTGAGTGTTTAGACACTTCTGAATGAATCTGGCTTTATGCCTGACATCTATTTGACCGACTCGATATGAGGTATCTATTGAAGAACATGGCTTGGTACTTTTTTGGTTAATGTTTTTGCTTCGTAGCAATTTTCAATGTTGAAAGAAACTAATGATAAATTGCTTCATTTAACATTTTTATCGGTGTATAATGCTAAAACTAGAAGAAAAATACAAACTTTCGTTTTATGGATAGGGATGAATGTTAAACAAGGCCTCTGATCTAGTGTTTGGAGGTTTTGTGTAGCGTGGAGCCACCTCTTAATTACTATTGTTACAAGGTCAACCCTGAGCCAGGTTGCTAGCAGCTGTTATAGCGCCAGTTGTGATCATATAGTGAAGCCCTAAACAAAACTATAAAATTATAAAAATACACATTTAGACACATATATAGTAAATGCATTATTATATAAAAAAAATACCAACATTACTCACATATAAACGAATTGTAGCAGCTTCAACCAAAACTGTTTAAAGTACTACGGAAAAATAACATGATCACATTCATTAAATTAATCCTTATAATATCCGTCAGTTTTTCAAATCAAACTGCGTTGCAAGATATTACTTCAATAAAACTACAGCATAAAACACACATATCACCGCGTCTAGTAATTATGTCCACAGAAACGTGTACGTTTTTACTCATGCGGAGGTTATTGAGAGTGAAATTAAGAGAAAAGATAGATATAGCGTTAAAGAAAACAAATGATATGGATTGACGTTTCATTTACATTTTTGAAAATTGTAGTTATCAAGGAAGGTAGCAAGCGGAAGGGAGCTTCACTGGAGGGAAGTGCGAGAAACGAAATTATTGCAGTGGAAATGTTAGTTACATTTAACTATGTTAGCAGTAAAAAGGTGGGACCAAGAACGCAATCTAGTAACAGGCTTAAATTTAAGTAGTCGGAGTACGCGGGGAAAAAGATGGTCAGAGCAGTAGGCATGAAAATATTTGTAGTAATGGCAGAGAGAAACCACATCACGTCTGTGAGAAACTGTCTGATGTCGAGATGCTAAGTCAGAATCAATTATATTGCATATCCTTTGGATTTTGTAAAGAAATTGGGGATGAATAGCAGGAGCACCGGACCAAATATGGCAACAGTATTCAATGCACGGATGAATGATAGATTTGTAAATGTTCAAGATGAGAAGAACCTTCTGGCACGGCACAATGGATCAACTTTCCTTGCAGTAGATGCAGCTGTTGATTCAATGTAGTTTTTCAACTTCAAATCAGTCGAAAATTTGAGGCGAATAAAGCACAGTGAGACGCTCCCCTGGAGTCGAGCATCAGCGGCGCTGATGGCAGACAGGGAAGTTTCTCTATGGTGGCTAAATGAGAGCAGTTGTCTTTTGGAGGCATTAACATTTACAAGCCATTTCCTGTCCCGCTTAACCACTGACGGGAGTTCCTTTTCAAGCGGAAAGATTAACATTGTCAGCTCTGACGGATTTGCTATTGAGACCGGAGTAAATGGTAGTGTCATCTGCATAAATGCCTACTTGGGAACTGATTACATCAGGAAGATCATTGATGAAGATCAGAAACAGCGTAGGGCTTAGGATGGAGCAATGGGGGTCCACCCACGTTCGTGTGAAAGAGTCTGCAAGCGAGTGCGTTCAGAACGATATTTATTTCAAGATTTAATAGGAATGATTGGAAGAATCGGCTTGTAATACTGAAGCTTACGTAGCATTTGAGAAATATAAAGCCACATCTAGAGCTTCGCCATTGTTATCAAGAGCTTATAGATCAGGCAAAACAGCGACTACAGAGGATAACATACAACAAGGTGGAAAGCAGGACGTATCGGAGCAATAGTTGTAGATTTTGAAGAGAACTGGGGCCAAATCGGGGACACATTTCTTTAGGATGACGGTTGGTATTCCGTCACACCAACCTGTCTAATGGGAGTCCAATTTGGAAATGAGGTCCAAGACCAGTGACGGGGTTTTGTGCATATCACTCAGTATAACCTCAGTTCTTGTGGGAAAACAAGGTTTGTGTACTCTAGATGTGTCGAGTGTTGAGTTGTTGGGAGAGAATTTTCCCAGTAAAGAATTTCACCTTTATCTGCTGTAAATGTCAGGACTTCGAATTTATTGAATAGCGGAGGGATTGAGGATCTGCTCTTGTTCGAGACAACTCTTGAAGAGCCGCCAATAATTACTAGAACCCAACTTGTGAGATGCTATACGTTGTTTCATTCTATCAGCAAACAATAATTTCACTGAGGACACATTTGCACTTCTTAAGATAAGAGACTGTTACAACCAGGCATATCGATCTTGTACAGCCGGAAGAAGTGATTCTTGTGAGCTATGGCGGTCGACCATGCAGATGAGAACCAAGGAAATGAAAGCGGTTTCCTTGCTGGAATGAAAGCATCAGTACCGGCTTTCACCTAGCAGGAGACCATAGACTCGCACTTTTGAACAGGACGACTTCAAACTTTTTTTTTCCTGGGACGTCAGGAAAGAAATCACGGAAGCGCTCCCAATCTTCTCATTGATAACAGAAGGATATTCTGTTCTTGGTGCGAAACGAAAAGGATATGTTTACAGACACTACCACATGATCAGTGGAAGAGGAGAGGAAGGTAACCAGGAATCGAGAAATTAGTAGGGATATTGTCGAGTTAAGATTAGTTTCACAGAGAGCGTGGAAGTTTAGAGAAGACCTTTCGACGGGGAACGATTCTACACCGCAGAAGTTGGGACGAATACCACCAAAGTAGGAGAAAGAAAGCTTAAATGGTTTAGGTGTTTTTGTTGAACTGGTTTACATCTTTGGTTGTTTATAATTATGGCGTGTTATATAGATAAAGAAAGGCCATGGAAGTAGTAGTGGTCAGTCATCTAATCTAACGTGTGCAGGAAGGGAACTGGAACAGATTCCAACATAGTGCGGCCTTATATTTGCTCATCGGAGGTGCTTGTAGGGACAGTCTTCATGCGCGACATGGCACTACAAGAACAACAATATTATGCAACTGTTGATCAGAGCAGCCTCTTAGTAGGCTATGCAGGAAATCGTGCTCCATAGTACTAGTCGGGAACAGCAAACAGATTTTGCCAACCCGGTGTCCTCAGTATGAAGAGACGTTGCCACCATCCACGCATATAAAAAATAATTCATGACAACACTATTATTAAGGCCCGAGGGAAGGAAAAGAAGCGGAAACACTATTCCTAAACAGGAAACAAGGGATGAGCCTTTAATCCTGTTCAAGAAAAATGGGTGGAGCAAGGCCGAGCGATAGGAGAGCCTGTCTACTCATAGGTGCACAAAAGCTTAGTATCATTTACTATGTATTCAAATGTGGAAGCAGAATAACTTATATAATATTTTATTACTTCCAAGCTCCCAATAACGGAATGAAATAACCGAGGAGGCGTTGCTACGCCGTTTTAATGGGGGTTGTCTAGGGGAAAATGATTTAATATCACTCATCTGCATTTCCACCGTTATGGGCATTATTATATTCGTAATATAATAACACCATAATTAACAGACGAAACGGATTGACTGAAAGGAAAATGAATGCCAAACATTCATTGTACTCAGAGATACATTTATATTACTAAGACATCAACAAAACTATATATATATATATATATATATATATATATATATATATATATATATATATATATATATATATATGTGTGTGTGTGTGTGTGTGTGTCTCATGTGGGGAATAATATATCACATATATCTATACAGCAAAGTAGTGTAAGGAGAAACAAATAAGCAGGTCTTACATATAATATGGAGATACTACTGTGTTTGGAGATGCCATGTTTTAAACTCCAGATTTAAAACCCGGTCGTTTTCATCTATGTCGCAGATATATTCCTCAAAAGATAAACGGTGAGTCTTGAGCTTTCCCAAAATAGATGACTTCGAGCTGGATTTTCTTTCTCTCCCTGGAAATATATATTTCCAAAAAGAAACATCACCACGAACTTTTAAGCTGATAAGAGGATAGACATTCAAAAGAAAGCAAAATTTCGGTATGGCTGCTGTAAACAAAACCGAATTTGACTGCCGCTATCGTTACTGTATCGAGTGACGTCACTAAGCGTCCATCACGTGATCTATATGGTTTATCTCCACCAAAGGCGCATTTTGTATCCCTAAACTATTAAACAGACAAATCAAATTATCGTTTTAAGCAACAAAAAAAATAAAATCGATAAAGTGGAAAAAAAAATTAGTTGGTCGCGTTCCAACCTTGAGGACTTCATCGGACTATGGTGATATTTATGTTGATGCAAATACACATGTGAAAGGAGGAGAGAGGACGCTGATGTTTTTAAAATTAAAATCTTTTTTTTTCATATCTTTTTGCTCATACTTCCAACACCGTTTCTTACTAAATATTCCACATTGTGAGAAAAAGAATATTTGCCTAAAAAATTGAAAAGGTCAAAAGCTAAAAGTATATTTACTGCGGAAGGTCTAGTGATTAAAACAATTTCTATACATTTTCGTCTTACAACATTACTTTTTCTTTAAATTAGAGTTTTTTTAATAAAAATTAGTATCAAACTACAGTAAGCAACGAATGGATTTAATGTGTTTTATTTTAAAAGATCTCATTTGTGTTCATATAGTATTTACTTAAATTCCTTGTTATTATTATAAGTGATAGAGCAAAATTACTCCTTCAAATCTTAGCTTATATTGCCTTGTGCTAATTGTCTTTTTGTTTTAGGGGTAATTGTAACAAATTTTATTACTTTTTTCCCTAACGTTGTTCTTATTACTAGGGTCATTCAATAAATAAGGTGAATTTTGCGGTATAAGGACTTCTAATACAGATAGAAGCTTACTTTTTTTTCCAAAGTAGTCTCCCAGCACTGTCACACATTTTTCCTATCTGTGCACAAGCTTCCGTATTCCCTCAGCGTAAAAATCTTTGGACTGATGTCTCAGCCAGTCGCTCACGACACTTTTGACTTCATCGTCACTTTTAAACTTCGTGCCTCTCGTGAACGCTTTCAAGGGACCAAAGAAGTGAAAGTCTGAAGGGGAAACATCTGGGCTGTAAGGGGGATGAGGGAGCAGTTCTCAGCACAGCTCGTTGATGGTCTGCACCGTTTGGGCTGCTGTGTGAGGCCTTGCGTTGTCATGATGCAAGATGACCCCTTCTGACTGATGACCCCTGCGTTTGTCCCGACTGATAAGCTCAAAGTCCTTGCAATGTCATCCACTGTCACCCTTCTGTCAGACTGAATGAGGTCATTGACTGATTCGATCACCTCAGGAGACCTCACTTCTGTAGGCCTCCAAGGCCTGTCTTCACCCTCAAGACTGCTCCGTCCTTCTTTAAACAATTTAGCCCACTTGTAGACATTTTTCGGCTGAAACATGTGGCACCATACACAGTTGACATTCTCCTATGATTTTCAACTGGTTTGCACCTTTCAGCAACCAAAAACTTTATAACTGACCGCTGTTCAATCCTGGAGAATGCTTCTTGGTCGGCCATATATGTTAATCCCCAAAACTCTCAAAGTTTTTTTTTAATCTGCAAAAGAAATTAAATCCATGTGAAAAAGAAGTAAAAAAAAAAAAAGAGTAAGCTTCTATTTGTATTAGAAGTCCTTATACTGAAAAATTCATCTTATTTATTGAATGACCCTCGTATATATAAATTGATATATCGTTTTCCAATTTAAGTCCTATCCACAAGATATTCAGATAAAACTGTGATGATGACAGACACAGATGAAAATCTTAGGCAAAGGAAAACTAAAAAAAGTACTAACCATCAATTATTAGAAAACAAAATCTTTAGTGGCCAGCAAGAGGAATAGTCAAGCATATGAGCTATAAATTGGTGTTGTTAAAATCAAACACCTTCAAACATCGCAGAAATGTTTTAACAGATGATGGAAATATAACACCGAGTTTCGAAAGCCCATTTTAATAGCGAAATATGCATTTCAAAATATAGAAGTCTGAAGAAAGCAACAAAGCAAAGAAAAGAGTAATGAAGTGGTATGAAGATTTGGTTGCTGAAGACATTAAGTTTATCAGTCCCAGAAATCTATACACAGATGTCCTTAAGAACACATGGCACAGTGGATAAAGTCGTTGGTTAGATCCAGTGACAGGACCCAAAGAGTTTGAAGTTGAATACCTGGTTAAGGCAGTGGAGAACTTGGAGAGGTGAATTAACAGGAGATAACTGATAACTGACATCCAATAGGCATGGCACGTGGAACTAGAACATTCTACTCCAATGAGCGAAATAAAAGGTTCTCTTCGACATTCCAACCAGCTAAAGAAGGTCGGATCCATTAGACATGACACGTGGAATTAGAACAGTCTACCCCAACGCGCAAATAAAGGGTTCAGTTCGACATTCCTGGAGAAGGCTGAAGCGTACAACCACCGAAACTTTGTGATAAATATGGCGAAAAAGATGAGGACAATAGTCCGAATAGTGTAAATAGTGTACATAATACCTCATCTCAGAAGTAGAGACAGATACTGTAAAAATTGAATTACTGAATTTGGTATAGAATAGTCACCGTGTATGGAAACCTAGGCGTTGAAACGATCAGGAGGATCTGATAACATATCGGGTGACAGCTGCTATCGGAAATAATCCAAAATCAATAGTTTAGGGAGATGTTTTCAAAACAACTCTCTAAGTCGCCAGAATGGAATATTTGAAGATCAGGATTGAAGCCAAATTGGAATGCTTAATTTAAAGTCTCCCGCGAGTCGTGCCATCACTGCTGATCTTTAAGATCTTTTTGAATTTTCTCGTGGCAATTCGCAATTCTTTATTTTGATTGGTCGATGTTTTTACACTGCCCAATGAAGAAGCATGAATAGTTATGTCTTCCATAAAAGCGATGCCGGTTAAAGGATGATGAACAGACCCGCTGTAGATGCCAAGTCCACCTTACAACTAGAAGTGGGAGCTGTGCCGATCCGTAGCAATCGAAAGGCCTGAAAGCAATCTTCCCTAACGAATTTCTTGTTTATCTCAACTTTACTTGCCATAAGTGCAATCGTCTATTAATTTTGTCCCCACCAATCACTCAATACCAGTTCGGCATATTTTTAACATTTATTTTTTGTTATGTTGTATATATGATTCGTCACCATATTGCAATGAACACTTTGCCATTATTAGCAAGCGTCACTATGATTCCTTATGTTAAAAGTCTCCAACACTTCTGGCGACTATTACATGTGACTAGATCCGACCAGTTATATGGGGTTTCTAACAAGATCAAAATGCATAAGCTCATATAAATACACGCTTACTGAAATTCTTGAGTCGCTCGAACTGCGCAGTCGTGTAAGAATGCGCGGGTGGCGTAATGGATGGCAGCTTGGAATTAAAATTTGGAGAACCATTTTCGAATTTTAGTCAGGTCCGTTACTTTTACTTACGCGCCAATACCCTTGGTAGAAATATGAATCCATCGCTTCTCTCTCCAGGCATAGGTTAAATAGAACATAATGTGTTCTTCAGCATCGCTTGACAGACAGTCGAGAAGATGGAAAAATCTGTATTCAAAACATTATATAGCTAATAATATGCACCTAAAGAAAAGATCGTGGCTTTGAGGATCGCAACTCCAGCCAGCATTCCAATATGTTTCGTCTTTTCTTATTGAAAAAACAAATTACATCTCGTGTATATCATTGATAAAACAAAGGTTAAAATTTGGGAGAACGGTTACAATGAAGTAAGCAGAGGGATGGCAAAATATGGTGGAAAAAATGGTTAAACTTATCGTTAGGGTTTATCAGAAAATAATGTCTTTATTAACCGCCACAGTGACACTTTTCTGGCTGCCATCACCATGGTTAAACTCGTGGAAAGCATCACACCTTAGCTACATGGTCTCACCGTTTCCACTGACTTGAAGTGGAGCGACTGCATTGAATCAATAGCTGCCTCTACTACATGGAAAACTGGGTCATTGCGTCGTGCCAGAAAGTCCGTCATACACATTTACAAACCTACAAGCCGCCCGTGAATTGAATACTGCTGCTATATCTAATCAGGTGCACCTGCTATTCATCTCGACGTTCCTGACAAAATCCAAAGAAAAATCTGTAATATAATCGAATTAACTTGGCATCTCGACTCCAGTTTCTTTCTCACCGATATGTCGGAACTTCCCTCTGTCTTTTCTAGAAATATTTTCACGGCAACTATTTTTGTCAAGCTTTTTCCCTGGTGTCGCGAATTTAAGCGTGCTACTAGATTGGCAATTAGGTCCCACCATTTTACTGTTGAAAGAGCTAAATGCAAACGCCATTCTACTCCAACCGTGTTTTCTCGCATTCCCAACCTTTGGAACTCCGTTCCGTTTACTTGTTTCCCTGATAAATACAATCTTCAAAAATTTAAATGCAATGTCAAACGCCCTATTCTATCTTCTTGAATCCCGTTCATCTTTTGTCCTTTTCTCAATCCTCTACATCCACATCATAGGTCAGATGATAAACTACATTTGCGTACTGGGTAAGACGTTAAACTACATCTGGGAGCAAGGCTTTTGATCAGGAGCTTTCGAGGAGAATGGAACTATCTCAATTGCTCGTGTTCCAAGCTCCACCTGAGCCGGGGTGGTAGCACCTGTCAGGGTCCCAGCTATGCTCAGCTAGTTAACCATGCAAAAGTTGTCAAAATAGTATGATAGTATAAAAATAGGTTTTAATACGTTTTTGGAAAAATATTACTAGCAGTACACGTTTGGAAAAGAAAAATATTACCAGCAATATATTTTTGAAAAAATATTACCAACAATAAAAATCTTGTCGTGATTAAATATCCATTGAGCTGTATATATACCGTAAAAAGAAAAAAAAACATCGTGGTTATAATTCATTACATTGGAATCGTAATCACATTCCAAATCATCAGACCTACAAATTCAATGCTTTTTGAATTTGTAGGTCTGATGATGACTATTCCAATGTAATAAATTATAACCATGGAATGTTAGTGTTTGAGCCTTTTATATTATATTCTCACTCTGACCTGGACATTGTTTTCTACCTGGATTCTATACTCTTGGGAATTTATGTATTTATATATATATATATATATATATATTGACCACTAATATTATCTATATACATATATATATATATATATATATATATATATATATATATATATATATATATATGCGTGTGTGCGCGCGCGTGTGTGTGCGTGTGCGTGTGTGTGTGTGTGTGTGAGATTGCTGCATTCATTTCATAGATGTTCTTAACAAGTAATTCTGTACTGAAAATGGTTTAGTTGGTTTGAGCATTTTACCAGACGGATCAAATATGGTCACTAAATAGAGAGTAGCATGTTTATACTTCTGTACAAGTTGATAGGTCTATTTTCAGTAAAACAAAATGTTGATGAAGTACAGTAAGAACGAAATATAGGCAGCGGGTTCTTGGCAGACTTAGGAGTGAGGGAAGAAACGAGTACGAATAAAGATTCTGTTGAAAAGTCGAAATTGGATTTTCTAGCGGGAAAAGTCATGTCTTATCTGATGTGTGTAGATAATTTTTGAGTTACGGACGCCATATCTGTACAGTAGCCAGTAGCAAACATTGCGATGGAGAATCAATCCATTCTTGTCAAAATCGTAAGTCAGGCTCGGATTAATTTTAAAAAATGGAAGAAGAGGAACAAATGTCAGCAAGAAATGGGAAGTGTGTCAAAAATAGTTAAAAATGGATAGATATGCGTACAGAATAGATACGAAATAAAAAAGAAAATAGAAAAATATGAGTGTTTGATGAATGAACGAGAAAAGAAGTAAGGATGAAAACTCTTAATGAAAAAGTGATTGAATTTACTCGGAAAGAAAGCTTATTATAATGAAGATAAAGAATAGTGGAGGTATTGATTTGGAATGTGAATAAAAGAGAAGATATGTTTCTTTTTATAAGTATTGAATAAGAAAGAAAGAAAAAATACAAAGCAAACGAAACAGGTTGAAAGAGAGTAAATGAATGAAAGAAAATTACAGGATTAAAAAAGAAAAAATAGAACGAAAAATTTCAGACAATGTTGTGGGTAGGATTGAAATCGCAGAAAGGGAAAATAATTTGCGGGTATAAATAATAAAAAAAGGATAAAATACCGATGGAAAAGACAAAGGAATTATATTCACACAAATAAACAGATATCTAGAAAAGAAAATTGATGTAAGAACGAATATAAGAAGATTGATCTCTTCATCTTCTATGTAGCGTTTCCTTTTAAGATGTCGGCTATAATGGTTTTCCTTAACTTCTATTCCTTTGTTACTCTTAATAGGTTTTGTCTCTTCATAATCATTCCAAGTTCCCGCTCTGACATCCATTTCCATTAGGTTGCTTGTTAGGTTACTCGTATTTCTCTTTTAATTTCAATATGCCTTGTGAGTGTTATATTTTTCAATCTCTCTTTCCTAATTATGTCATTGAAATATCATTTGTATCTTTCTCATGGTAAGTATTAGCGTCCATTTTGTGGACATGTTCCTTAACAAATACTTCTTACTCATATTATATTCTTACCATCATTTCTATTCGCGAAATTTATTTTTATTTTTAATATTTTGATTAGCCATTGGAATGCGTTTTTCGCTAATTCAATGCTAATTTGGATTTCGAAGGTTTACCTTATTTTAATCAGTGTCACTCCAAGTACGGCAGTACTGTCTCTAACTGACAAGGAGTCACAATGCGTGGACGAATTAGGAACAGACACATTAGTCATACATAGAAACAGAAAAGAGACAGTGGTTATTGATTGACAATCCATTATATGTTTTCCAGATTAAAGGTGGCTGGAAATCATGGAACCGGAAGGGAGTTGCAAAAGCGAAAGGTTCAAGAAAAGAAACAGTCAACATAGAAGTTACGGCTACATCGAGCTAGCTCAACAGTAAATTGGTGAGATCTCGCCATTAGTCTAGTATTGCGTTTGAATTCATACAGTGTAGGTACGATAGCGAAGAGCTAATCCGAACAACTACCATGAAAAAAGAGAGACAGGCTTATGGCGGTGGGCAAGGAACTGAAGACGAACTGCCAGATCGAGACCAATAATATTGCTGATTCTTCTTTGGATCTTATCAAGGAGCTCCAAGTAATCCTTAAGGACAGCTGACCATATACCTCAGAAATATTGTACGCATGGACGAATGGTAGACTTACCGATATGCAAGATAGATTCAGGAGACAACTATTGTCTCGCCAGACACAGTGAACTGACTTTCTAAGCAGCTGACATAGACATAGATTCAATATAGCCTTTTTTTCCATTTCATTCATTTTATGTCTGCTATAAACGTCAGCTCGAGTAGTGGTAATGGGTCACATTCCTGGAGCATAACATCAGCCATGCTGATGGAAGACAGAGAGGGATCTCTCAGCCCATTAATATTAAGAAGTTTAGTTTTGGAGGCATTAAAATTGACAAGCCATCTTTTGCCTCAGTTAACGACGGTCTTGATGTATTTTTCTATATCAGCTGCCATTTTGACGTTGTCAGACTGACCAGCTTTAGTATCGAGGCAGGAGTAAATGGTAGTGTAGATGCGAAGATGAGAGCGGATGTCATCGGAAAGGTCGTTAATAAAAAGTAAAAAAAACGTAGGATCAGGGATGGGTCCCTGGGACAAACCCGCGTCAGCACGAAAGGACGTAGACGAGTTGCCGTTCAAACATCTTTCATTTCATGACTGGATCAGCTCAAATATGTGTCCAGATGTACTGTAACTTTTCAGCTGGTGGAGGAGACCTGAATTCCAGATATTGTCAAATGCTTTCGAGATGTTTTTAAATTCTAGGTTAAGGTTTACCATTTTTTATCTAGAGTACGATAGATTCTTTCCGCAATTCTCCTTAGTACACCAACAGGTGACCTGGAGAAACGAAAAACTTATTGCTTGTTTGATCAATTTTCAGGTATGTACATTTTCTTGCTTGCTTGATTTTTGGTTTTCCCCTTCACAAAGCAAATCTTGGGTGTCATGCAAAGTGTTATATATATATATATATATATATATATATATATATATATATATATATATATATGAAGAAATATAGTTTTATGGTATGCTATATTTATGGGATAAAGTGCTCAATAAAAGAGATAGAGCGCATGCAAATATAAAAGTCAACACCGAACTCAATTCTCAAATACTTGATGATTGCGTTTAGCATGAATCAGTCTGTCGCCTCTGAGTGCTGACTTCAATGTTCACTTGTGTGAATGTGTGTGATTATATATATATATATATATATATATATATATATATATATATATATATATATATATATATATATATATATATATATATGTTTGTTCCAATGTTCATAATTTATATAGATATATTGCTTCAAGAATCGACAATGACGTCATAAACTTGGAAAAAGTTTGACAGAATATCCTCTTCATTTGAGAAAGTTTATGATTTGGTTGGAAAATTCGATCATTGAAATTCATTGACTCATAATCTATGCTGTTTTTATTAATGTCAACAACACCAATAATAATAATAACACACACGCACACACACATAGAAACACACACGCACATACTCACAAACTAGACCCACTAGAGTGACAGGTTGTAATCGATTTATATTTTTACTCGGATAAATCATTTTCAATGGTGTGCAGTAATATCAATTTATTTTCATGGTGTATAATGAAATTTGTTTGGCTCTGAAATGTATTTCGTCATCTGTGATTGCATAAGATTTTTATCACGCCCAGAGTTTGAGAATTTACCGAGACTGAATATTTTCTGCAGTACTTCGTGATACATACATATATACAATATATCTCCACTTATATGTAACGTGTGCGCTCTCCATTTGAAAAAATGTATCAGTATCTAAAACCACTGAATTTAAATCACAGGATGGCATTCTTGGTGTCATATCAAACATGTCGTTTTAGAGACGTGTCTCAGGTTGATTCTAGTTTCATCAGGACATGGTATTTTATTATCAGAACGGAATAGATTTCTTGAGATTATGGCGACCACATTAATGACAGGGTTTAATGCGTCTGAGATTAAACGGTGAGTTTGTTCTCGATGTCCAAGAATGTACCGAATTTCATAGTGTGTCCTTTCGCGTTTTTGTGCCAGTTGCCTGTAGAGTATTCTGGTGTTCTCCACCAGTTTGAAATAGTTTTTTAGTACATTCAATCAAAATGATCTCCCTGTTCAATCATCTACTTGACAAGGCTCTTGTTACTCTGTCTTATTTTTAAAATATTCGTCTGTTGGTTTTAATCGGTGTTAAGCTCGTTGGAGATCTTTTGATATAACTCATCCACGGCTATGATAATCAATATTCAATAGAACATACTTAACACACAACAGCCACATACTAAAAGCTCACCATGTCAGCAAAACAGCAGAAAACAAACACTCTTGTACCTGTAAAACGTGAACCAATTACCCAGTCGGAGGTATCTGTAATTCGGAAAATTTAGCATGCAAATATCAAAGACAAAAAAATATACATAGGGATATCCGCTGGAAATTGGAAATAGAGACGATACAGTCACTGAAATTATCTCTCCAATGCTTCCTTGAGACTCAAAACTCTATACAAGCATTATTGAAGATTAAAGATAGTGGTTTCATACTTATAATCAAATGGAAATCATCTGTCGTTCTCAAACCCTCAAAAACATACGAGACAAATGCGATCTGTGTATATAAGAAAAAAATTGCCATAATTAAATAAACAAATGCAGACCAGTTGTTAATTCAACGGAAAGAACTGATTTTTTCAAATGTCGACATAAGAACAAAATGCTTTAAATTCATTTTTTTAGGGGGTTGAAGTGTTGATTCGATTATATGTGTAATAGCACATATAAAAATTTACAGAATGTAAAGAAAAATGTACATGCATTAATCTCTATGTATGTATGCATATGTGTCTGTGCGGATGTGTGTTGAGATTGCGTATTACACGCTTTTGTGATTTTTGCGTGTTTCTTCATATGTAGTTGGAACTATGACTGCCGATGAATACAAAATTTAACATCTCTTGTATCATTATCCATATATCATCTTACATAGATTTTATATTTATTTTTAATTTTCTAATTTTAATTTTATTATTTATTTCTATTTAAAATCGTTTTATTTATTATGGATATTATTAGCATTATTTTCATTTTTATTTTTTATTTTTATTAATGTCCCTTTTATTAGACTAACTAATTTAGAATTGGGTTGATTTGTCCTGTATAAAGCAGCGTGTCATATGGGTTAATGTGCTGTGTAATCCAATGTACAAAGATCCACACTTTAAGGAAAAAATTCTTGGCCGGGCCAGTCTTTTTAAGCTTAGTACTACACATTCATTACTTCCTTTTCCACTTTTCTTTCCCTGCCCTCTCTATCTCACTTTTTAAAAGAACCTGACAATCCGTCATTTTTCTTCTTCATCTTCGTCTCTATTCTCTCTTGCTTTCCCTTCCCTCTGTGAATCTAATATACTAGTCCGAGGTATTGTCTCCATTTATTAAGAGTTTTCAGTCTGAAGTTTTGAATATATGCATATTCACGAAATAAATTATAACCGAAATGTATCTTTAAGGATTTCTTCTTGATTATTATTAAAATTACTTTTATTATTATTATTATTATTATTATTATTATTATTATTATTATTATTATTATTATTAGTAGTAGTAGTAGTAGTAGTAGTAGTAGTAGTAGTATTCTCTGTTCTCTACATGAGCTTACTCTTTAATATCGCGGAATTGTCACTACCAGTCACAAATTGGTAACACACAGAAGGCACACAAACACACAGACACACACACACACACACACACACACACACACACACACACACACGCACACACACACATACACATATATATATATATATATATATATATATATATATATATATATATATATATGAAGAAACATAGTTTTAAGGTGTTCTATATTTATGGGATAAAGTGCTCAATATCAAAGATAGAGCGGCGTATTCGTCCAGCATGAAACAGCCTGTCGCCTCTGAGTGTTGACTTCAATGTACACTTATATATATATATATATATATATATATATATATATATATATATATATATATATTCGTTTGTAATTTTTAAAATCATTCGAACATTCCAAACTGCATAAAGAAGTGTCCAAACTTTACACTGCTGCTGTCTTTCATAATGCGTGCTGGTCAACAGACATTTTCAGAATAATAGTTTAAATGCAAATCAATCCCGATTTCCATGTTTGTATTTATCATGCTTCATTTAGATTTTCGTACTCCGTATGACGATGACCATTATCCGACAGCAAGGCCTCTGATCGGGAATATTTGTGGAACGTCGTACCACTTGTTTATTTCTCTTGTTTCTAGGTCCATCTCTGTCGGGATGGTAGACGTTAGGTTTCCAGCAATGGGCAAATGGTAAACCCCCAAATTGGGGGAAATATTTAAACGTATAGAAATACATTAAAAAAAAATTGTCAGCAAAACATTTTCATAGGAAATTTTTTTTTTTTTTATATACCATCAATATATTATTGTAATAGAGGGAGAGGAAAATTACTAGCTGTGCATTTTTGAAAAAAAATTACAAAATCCCAGCAGAAAATTTTTTTTTCGCATTAAATGACTCACAAGAAGTTGATATGCCGTTAAACAAACAAATCAAACCAGGCAAAACATTTCCATTCCCAGAAATGTTCTCCATGTTTGTGTGTGACTTTCTATTGTATTCCTATGTATGCTATCCCCGGAGACTCTCTGTTGAGTAAAGGGCCTAAATTGCACAATGGTGGGAAAATATATTGAATTTTTTAATAACTTACATCCTGGAAAACATTACTTTATTTTTCTTTATTCAGTTTCTCTCTGTCTGTCTGTCTCTCTCTCACACACACACACTCACAGAGAGAGAGAATGAGAGAGGGTGAGCGATCTATATATTATATCTCGCCACCATTATCAACATCACCTTATTTAACAGTGGGACTTGTGGGCTAAATGTTTAAGAAAAAAATAGAAAGGCGCACACTCGAATTCCAGCCGCGCTCAAGACGCGAAGCTCAGAATAAACGCTCCTACTAGTATTCAAAACAGTACAAAAAACACACTTTATACAGATAAATATGAAGAGAAATTAAAAACACCTAAAACAAACACCCTTAAAAATGTCTAAAGAAGTAGCTATACAGCGCTTGGGACAAAGCCCAATACGACACATTTTTGCTCTATCTTTCTACCACCTAAGAAGCAAATATATGAACGCTTAAATACATCAATATAAATGAACTGGATTTTTCCTTGACTCCCATAATCAACAAAACATGTTTAAATAAAAGGGTGATTCGTCTCCCTCTCTCTCTCTCTCTCTCTCTCTCTCTCTCTCTCTCTCTCTCTATATATATATATATATATATATATATATATATATATATATATATATAAACACACACACACACACATATACATATACATATATGTCTGTGTGTGAGTGTATATATATTTCATTTCTGTAGTTCACTGCTACTAGCAAGGAGAATTTTTTTCTCTCCTGATGGTGGCCATGTTGGCCGAAACTAGTCGAGGAATCTAACTGAAATAATAAAAACGAAAGAATATTAATATACAAACCAGTGTGTCTGAAGATTTTAATTTTTTAATAATTTAAAATAAACACACACACACACACACACACACACATACATACATACATACATACATATATATATATATATATATACATATATATATATATATACATTGGTGGAAACAAATATTCGTACACTTACAAATTTTTAATTTATTGTAATTCTAACTAATGAATAAGCATACTTTTCATATAAGTAACTGTACCCAAATACATAATAACAAAATATGCATACAAGCAGAAAATAATTTGATTACTATTGAAAAAAGTATTCGTACAATACAAAATGAATATATAATCTTCATTTAATCCTTAATAGAATAGCCATTATTCCATTCTACAGCAACCCAACTTTTCTAGTCGTTCTCAATTAATGAATTGCAAATTTCATTTGGCATTTTGATTCATTCTTCCTCGCATACGGTCTTCAGATCCTGGATGTTTGTTAGAGCTCCCGATTGGATTTGAATTTTCATATAATGCAACAGATTCTCGATTGCGTTTAATTCTGGGGACTGACTTGGCAATTTTAGGATATTTCATTATTTTAAGCAACTCATTTCTTCGTAGATTTTGCAGTGTTCTTAGGATCATTATCTTGTTGGAAGATCCAATCAGGAGGAAGTTCAAGATTTCTAACCGAAATCGTTAAATTTTCTTCCAAAATATTTTGATATGCTGCAGCATTCATTCTACCATCTGCTACTGATATGTTTCCAGTAGCTTTTGCAGAAAAAAAAACCCATCCAAATCCATGCTGATGCCACTACCAAATTTCACTGCTGGAGCTGTGTTCTTTTGCTTGAAGGCATCGCCATCTTTCGTCCATACATGGTTTCTAGAATTACGTTCAAACAACTTAATTTTGATTTCGTCTGTCCATAATACTCTTTCCTAATAGGATTTTCCTTATCCTTATGTTCACGAACGAATTTCAAAATTGTCTTTCAGATAGCAGCGGAGTTTTCCAAGGGGAGCGTGACTTTAGATTTTTCCTATGAATTTCATTGTTTATTGTCTTTGAAACTGATTCCTGATGTTAATCATGACGAGTAATCTTTGGACTGTGTTTAATTTGACGCATTAATTTTCTCGAAGGTCGTGAATAAATCTTCCGTGGAGCACATTTTCTTCTTTGGCTTTCAAGAGTTTTGAGTTATTATACATTGCAATGAATGAAGTAATGGTAGTAAATGGAATATTCAGTTTGTGTGAGATTTTTCTCTAACTTTCACTTTCTTTCCAGAGCTTGACAATCAGTCCTTTCTGCTACTTTGTCAATTGTTTACCTCTTGGAATGATGATGACCTTCTTGTACGAATATAAATTACACAATATTCTGTTTGTATTTTTTAGGAGACAAATAACTAATGATAACATTATTGGAACATTTTAGAATATTCCACGTGAATAATCTACAGAATTAAAGCAAAAAATAGCTTTAAAATCTGAAATTTGTATTGTACGAAGATTTTTTTCACCCATTAAAAGGGATAAATGATATTTACTTGTATTAAATCCATTTTTTTTTGTTTTCTATGCATATTTTGTTATTATGCATCTGTGTATATTTAATCATACAGAAATTATGTTTATTCATTAGTTAGGGATACAATAAATAAAAGAATGTGTGTGTACGAATATTTGTTTCCCCCACTCTATACACAAATATACACACACGCGCGCGCACATACACACACACGCGCACATACATACACAACGGTGATATTATATAGCATATATATATATATATATATATATATATATATATATATATATATATGGTTTTGTGTCCTTATTCTTGTTGATTTCAATAACTCTGATATTAATCAAGTGAAGATTTTTGTGAGTGCCTTTCATAATTTGTATTCTTTCTCATCCATTTTGAGAAACCTAATTGGAAATTGAAGAAACATTTGCAATCGTCCTCCAAATATTTCGTTCATTGTTGTCCGTTATTCAAAATACCCGTCGGCTTTTCTTCTTTCAGTAACAATGTTATTTGTCGCGTTCTTAAATGGCAAACATCTGGTTAGGGAGGGGAATCTTTTATTTATTTATTCTGCTGCAAATGCACTCACATTTCCAATGGAATACAGACAATAGTTGATTCTTGCAGGTCTAAACAATTATTTCCCAGTGAAATATGGCAACGTGATTTTTTTTTTCGCAGTGAACACGAGGCACAGCTGCAAACTCTTGAGATTCAAGCCACCCTTAGGGCGGAAGACATGAAACGGATTTTAAATAAACTCCGAAGCGAATAATCTGACGGTATTTTGATAATTTTATTAAGACGGTTCCTCTGGGATCTAAAGACTACTAAACTGAAAAGCATGGAGATATTCAGATGTTCGGTAATACGAAACACCTATATTTACAGATCCTTACGCATAAACGATAAACACGATGAGAGGGGAAGTAATTACAACTGATAAAATGGCATGTTCAATTGTCGACATGTTTTTAATGATTCTCGGTATTAAAATCCTTATTCATGTTTCCATAGTAAGTCTGATCAGTTCGATAATGTCAAATTGGCAACTGTTTTAAAGTCTGTTGTTAACTGGGACAAGGAATGGCATGTTAGCTTTTATGCCTCCAAAACGGAACTTGTCTTTCTTTATCATTTGAAAGACCAATCATTATGGCTGATGCTAACCTCCAGGAGATTAAATTGATTCACCGCTGACATGAAGTGGAAAGATTATATATAATCTATGGCTAGGTCTGCTGTTAAAAAAAACAGTTGTGCTTGACTATTTTTCCTTCCAGAATCTATCTAACATATTTATAAATCTTCCATTCATCCATTTTTTTAAATAGTGGTGCCACATATCGTTCGGTTCTGCTTCTTTATATTTAGAGATTCTTTATAAAATCCCAAAGGTAATTCGTAGGGTCATGGTCTCTGACCTGGCATCTCAGCTTCAGCCACATACCCACCAACGTAAAGTTGCTAACTTGAGCTTTACTATAAATATTTTCATCGTTATTGTTCGGATGAACTATACTTACACACACACACACACACACACACACACACACACACACACACACACACACACACACACACACACACACACACACACACACACACAAACACACACACACACACACACAGAAACGCACAAACACATATATAAAAATATGTATGTATGTGAAAGGTGTGAATCCTCTTCTTCTCCCTATAACTATGGGTAAATAGCAGGACAGACTGGGTTCTATAGCCTTGGATGGCAACTGGTCTAGGAGAAGGACAACTCTGAATTCAAAACCTGCGGAGGGTCGTTTGGGGACCTTGTGGCATCCGTTGCACCAGGTCCCTGTATTCGTCCCTCCAAAAAGTGTGGATGGCCCTGCACAAAGCCTTCACCACTATAATGAAATCCTGTGTGGGTGTCGGGCTTTCAGTTTCTGGGAACTGATCTGTCTGGCCCTCATACGTCGATCATCATCATATATATATATATATATATATATATATATATATATATATATATATATATATACATACTTTTTATTATAAACAGAGCATTTACTTAAATATTTGTATCTATAAAAAGAATGTATAAACATAAAAATGTCTTTATATATATATATATATATATATATATATATATATATATATATATATATATATATATATATATATATATATATATATATATATATATATATGCACATTTCATTAAAAACAACTGACACGGTGCTTTTATTTAGTCGTATATATAATTTCTCGTGCGATCTAATAATATTTTTCTTTTCAGATGATAAATTATATAATAACTGTCCCAATGTTATTTTTCTCCGAGCGCTTTCGGCTATGCATTTAGCCATTTTCAAGGATTGTATTTCAACTGTTAGAATTAGAAATAATTTGTTATATGTATGTTTTATAAAATATTTCATTTTTTGTTTCAAAACACGGTCAAGATATTATGTCCATGATTTTTATATAATTTATCATCTGAAAAGAAAAACATTATTAGATCGCACAAGAAATTATATAAAAAGACTAAATAAAAGCACCTTGTCAGTCGTTTTTAATGAAATGTGCTTGAAAGGATTGCTGCCTAAATACACACACACACACACACACACACACACACACACACACACACACATATATATATATATATATATATATATATATATATATATATTATTTTAAAGATTATAAGGAAAAAATGCTTTCGTGCAGGCTGTAAACCTTCGTCCCCACTGTTTGATCCGACGTGATCCTACGCTCTCTGCCACAGACCATTGCCTGTTGGGCTATCCCTTACATCACGCGCACCACATCCTCTCAGAAGGGAAGTCAACGGAAGTTATTAGCTATGAATTAAACATATCAGAATCAGGCAGGTACTGAAGTTTATCCATCCGGGTAATATCCTAAAAGGCGACGGTGAAAGCAACGCAGAGATCCGATGATGAACTGCATTCTCAAAGGATGCCTTTCGGTGTCTACTCAAAAAAATTTCAGGAGATAGGGAAACATTATTAGAAACACAATAGTACTGGACTGCTATGATCATTTTTTTTTTCCTTTCCGGCAAAGAAAGTTGTACAATTCAGAGATGATCATTAGAGACGATAGCGATGGGGTTCTATAGAACAATGACAATGACAGGGCATCTGAATAACAGGAAATTGTTTTAGGAAACTGAGAACAGAACGATGCTTATATGCCATAAGACATACAGAGTTGAAGTTCTTACGACATCATGCGGAGATATGTCTTGGTAAATTATCATCCACGTGATATATTGAAGTCAAGAGGGGCAGCGGGAGACAAGGAATTACCTTCCTAATAATTTATTGAGAGGAATAGCTGAGTAAGATCTGAGCAGGATGTTAGAGAGAAATATATTCTCAGAGATATACTTGACAGGACGTCCTGTATAACAGTGAGCATCCAGGTACTAAAGGAACACAGAACGTAAAAGTTCAATAGCAACAAAAAAAAAAGTAAAAAGAAATGACTAAATAAAGCTAAACATAACATGTCATGCGGAAAGGAAGGAAATGTGTAATTTTGAAATTATATATTCGCTGGTGTAATCTAAGAACTCCATCTCGTCAATAATCTCTGATATTGATGTGGACCCGAAGTAGGGGCCACGGAAGGAAAACACGGAACACGGGTTAGAGGTAAGAAAGATATATTAAACAGAAAAGTTCCAAAGAATAGTGTAAGCAGACCTTACTATCCAGTGGTGTCCGATATTGGTATCGTACGCGGCTGCGCATTACTGGTGCTACGATATTTACCCCCACCACACACACACACACACACACACACACAGACACACATGGGTCGAATGTGGCACAAGGCCGGTTAAACGTGGGCTTACCGAGCCCGTAGGCTCGGCCAAAAATATACCCATTTACAACCCGTAAACACGAGTTTAGGGACTGACTACCACCCCGGACGAAACTTTGCCCTGCGGCAAAGCCTCATCCGAGTTCGACAGCAGTGCACCATTACTGGTGCTACGATATTTAACAACCCCCACACGGGTCGAATGTGGCACAAGGCCGGTTCAATGTGGGCTTACCGAGCCCGTAGGCTCGGCCAAAAATATGCCCATTTACAACCCGTATACACGTGTTTAGGGACTGTCTACCTCCCCGGACATAGCCTCGTCCGAGTTCCTCCCCAAACAGAGAGTTCGACAGCAGAGCACCATTACTGGTGATACTCCCATGATACTACCATTCACATAATAATATAGTACTGGGAGAGTCCATGATGTAGGGAAATATCGGTCTCACAACAGATATCGAATGAAAAAAATAATGCAAATGGATATTACGATTGTAAAAATGCCTTCAGAAAACTAAACAAAGTATTAAAGAAACAAGAAAAGTCCGTTAGAAACAAAGAAAATAATGTTGAATTGCTATATAATATATCAATCCTACGAAATCGCAGTGATGACTGAACAATTTCTTCAGAGATGAAAAAGGGACTTGAGGCAACAGAAAAGTAATTTGGCATAAAAATTTAATCATATATTAATCAATTTCACACAAACAAGGCGATAGAACAAATATGATGAAATACGTCACTGAGAATATAAATTCAATTCGACGTATGAGTGTCAAGCAGTTCAATTCACAATCCGAAAAAAATGCGTGCGTCTTATAAACACGTGCGTCTTATATTCCGAAATTACGGCAAGTTTGAATGTTAAACATGAAATATTTCTGAGAGTTGACCAATTTTAGAATCTAAGAGAAAATGTACCTCGCATTGAAAAGAAAGTCCACGAATAATCTTGCAAAATTAAAATACGACAACGTACTGATGTCAAAAGAATTATTGATTTCTACTAAGTACTGTAGTGTAAAAAAAATTTAATGTCCTGTGTTTTGTTGTAGATTGTAAATTTTTACTCAAGGTCTAATTCTTGATATAACAGCAAATATATGATTGAAGTATACGTACTAATATCTACACGTATTTTTTGTATCTATGTATTCCAGTGTGCGCATGCGTAGCTAGTATTCTTGTTTGTTTTGAATTTCTAGTATTTCTGCTGTCATGTAAATAAAGAAAAGAAAGTGATGATTATTTCTTTGTCGATATTTCAGCACGTCTTTTCCGCTGTTTTTTTCCCCTCTCTTTCGAATTCATTCATATGGCTGCTTGCCTATAACCGATTCTTTTTTTATGATTTTAGTTGGAGGGGGGATTTCCTCTCTTGGCATATAGGTGTGTTTCGTGTTTCAGTGATTCCCGGTGCAGGGGTGCAGGTGGATTTCATCACAAATGTCATACGTATTTCTAGGCTTGGATATGTATCAAAAAGAAACTTCTTCGTTCGTTCAGGTAAACTTTGCATTTATAGATTTTTTTTCAAGAATGGTAGAATGAATATTTAGATATGACAGCGATCATATTCACCTGATTTCATTTAAGGCTGAAAAAAAATCTCATCACAAAACTAAAAGAAAGAAGAAAGTGAAGAACAATTTTTGGCAACTATATTCTGAACGTCATAAAAGATATATTCGGATCAGGATTTCGGAGATACTGCTAACATTCAATTTATAAATTTGACATTTTTTTAAACATTCTCCCCGCTGCCCCAAAGCAGGTCGATAATGTTGCTGCGACGCCATAGTTTTACTGGGAGTGGAAGAGAAAAAGAATATTTTAGTGCAAACAAAGGATAATTAAAGAACAGGAGACAGCAAAACAGAAGATGTCGACTGGTGTTTCATTTAAGATATTCACATCCAGTGTCTCAGTGGATTTATTATCTTGCTTGTGGTGAAATG
Source organism: Acanthosepion esculentum (assembly GCA_964036315.1). NCBI lineage: Eukaryota > Metazoa > Mollusca > Cephalopoda > Sepiida > Sepiidae > Acanthosepion > Acanthosepion esculentum. The sequence goes on from OZ038505.1 coordinate 4,900,241, forward strand.
ATGAGATGAAAATAACGATATCCTTATAACTTTATTTCATCGGCACGTAAATTATCTAGTCTAATGAACAAAAAAATGACATACATTTAATTCCTGATTAAATATTTATTTTTATTATTTTACAATATCATATATGAGCTACTCTACCAGCCTGTGCGACGGGATGAGTACCGCCCTCCCAACACCATCAATGGCGCGACTGATCTGAAGGCGGTCCATCGGTTTACCTACCTTGGATATACCGTTGAATATATGCTGGAATCGATAAGGAGGTCGACAACAGACTGTCAAGGGCGAGCATTGGATTTGGCAGACTGTACAAACGTGTGTGCTACAACTGACACCTGAAAAAGGACATTAACATCAGAGTATATAGAGCTATCGCCCTCGCCAATCTCCTATACGACTGAGAGTCATGCATCACTTACGGACAACACATGCGACCCGTCGGCTGTTCCACCGGCGCTGCCTCCACACAATCCTTAACATCTATTAGGGTGACTTCGTCACCAATATTGAGAGGTACTTGAAAAGGCGAAGATGACCAGCATTGAGACCATGCTGCTGAAATCTCAGATATGGTGGGGTGGACACGTTTCTGAGATGAAGAATCATCGCTTGCCTAAAATTTTACTGTACTGTGCGCTCTCCACTGGCTATCTCGACAGAGGGGTACAAAATAACCGATTGAAAGATTGCCTGAAAAAGCAATGATCATATATATATATATATATATATATATATATATATATATATACATACATATATATATATATATACATACATACATATATATATATATATATATATATATATATATATATATATATATATATATATATATATATATATATATGATCATATGATTATATATATATATATATATATTACTCACTGGATCTAACCAACTCCTTTATCTACTCACGGGCATATGACGCAGTGGATAAAATCTTTGTTGAATCCAGTGACTAGTCCCAAATAGTTGTGAGTTCAATACCTGACTACTGTAGTGGTGAAAAAACTTATAGCGGTGAACTGAAGGGAGATAATTGAGCCATACATAAGAGGCATAGCAGGTGCAACTAGAATAATCTACCCTAGTCGACGAAATCATTTAAGTATGAATAGGTATTGTTCGTAATTTTAGTATGAATAGGTAATTCTGGTAATTTCAGTACAAAAATCTGTTGCTGGTAATTTCCCTACAAATATGCATTGTTCGTAATTTTTTATTTACAAATGCATTGCTAGTATTTTTACTATAAAAACTTATTTATTTTTTTACGTTCATATTGTTTTGCTTTTGTTTGGCGTAGTTTACTATTTACCTACAGCTAGCCCAATAGGTGCTACCACACCGTATCATGATAGAGATGAGAAGAACAAGAATTAAGAGGTGGTCTCAGGTTCCTTAAAACCTTCACTCTGCAGATCAGAAGCGTTGATGCCGGATGTAGTTTACTCTATAAGAAAAAGTGTGCGTAAATTATTGAATGCCATGGATATACATTATTTTGTGTGTTATCGATTTTTTTCAGTTTGTGTCTCGGAGAATATTTATCAGACATATTTTGGCGCGACATTTAACAACGAAATACATCCGATATGTAGCTGGCTATAATTATTTTACATAAGAATGTAACTGATTTCAAAAGTCTCCCCCTGCCACGCAGGATCACAAGGCTTGTAACCCACTACAGTCGGGGGTGAACCTTTTGCTGTGCAGCCGTAGCAGTAGTGGGGTGTCTTAGGCAATACTCTCCAGGCTAGTTTAAATTTTATTTTGCTTCTTTTAGACTGGTGGCCAACTAATGTAATAAAGCACGGTATATTTTGCTATTTAATCCATAGCTGAGGGAAGAACAAATTAATTCTTATATTCCCGAGGGTTATTTGCGCGTAAGTGAATGTATTGGAACTCTGCTCCTGAGTTCTCTGTCCGAGCCACTATTCATTATACTACCATGCATGCAAATGCCTACATCGAAGAATCATTAGTATGTTTTAAGTTGAATTCCTTAAATATGAATATGATTTTTTTATGTATGAAACTGGGGTACGGTAAAATATCTACAAAACGACGGTTCATCAGATACAAGGTCAAATGCAATATAACGATAAAGACTGTGTTGCGTTAAATTTAGCAGTCTGCTCACATCTGCATTATTTTTGCTTGTTACATAAAATAAATTAAAGGTATGACTATAAGTTATAAACTTGGACGTTTTGATGAACGTGGAACAACCTCTTAGTTACGATTTTCCCAGATCCATCAATTTTGACGGTAGCACCTGTTAGGAACCCATGTATGGGAAAAAAGTGAAGCTCCAAACAAAAACAATATGTCAGTATAAAAGTATATTTTAATAGTAAAAAAACAAGCAATGCATTTATAGATCTTTTGGCTTGTGTATTGGAAATCTTTTTCACGCTGTCACATGATAAAAATCTACGCCATGCACGTGATATAACATCATCGCGTCTTTTGAATTTAAAAGGATTTTAACGTTTTTAGTTTGTAAAAAAGTAGCAACATGATTACGCTACAAGATAATTGGCAAATGTTTGTTTAAAAAAAAAAAAAATTTTTGACTAAAATATTGACCCTGAAGATGAACAATGATGTTCGAAAGCGCTAGGTCATCGTATGGAAAATACATATTTCGGAACTATTTTCAAATTAAAAGTCTCATTAGAGAATATGAGAAAATTCAAAAGAAAATATGTAAGACTATGTTGTCTTTAACATTCAACACTACATGTTTGAAAGAAAAGTTGCTGCCAAATTACACACACACACACACATATATATATATATATATATATATATATATATATATATATATATATATGAAACAATACATAGAGTAAAATGTCCAGCAATTCAATTTATCTGCAGCTCAAGGAATACAATTATGTCCAAAATATATTTAGTTCTAGCCATGTATTTAAATTATCTATATGTCCGAATTAAATGACCCATAGAGGTGTTGATATGCCGCTAAACAAAATAAACCAAACAACCAACATGAATGAAATTTCTCATGACATTAATCCGTATAATATCCTACAATTTCTTACATCAAACTTTATTGCAAAAGCTGCAATAAAAATACACATATCACCGCCTTTAGTTATTATATCCACACAAACTTGTAAATACACAAATGCTGAGTATCATCTACCGTGTACTCAACTGTGAAATCAGAATAACATATATTTTTATTACTTCAAAACCCCCCAAGAAAATTAAATGTTGATATGACGTGAAACAAATGAACCAACCAACAACATAAAATAAGGATTTTAATGACTGACACATACCTCGTCTTGAACATTTTTTCTGTGGCATAATTTTTCATGACGTGGACGATTATGGCTCTCCTCAACTTTCTTATATTGTTCTAAGTAACTTCTGAACATTTAACATATATCTTTGTGTTATGGATCCTTACCTATAACTACAGAATGAAAACTTCCTAACACTATGTATACTACGCCTCTCAAGAGAGAGAGAGAGACGAATCGAGTCGAGCCGAGCCGATAGTAGTTCACTCCAAACCAGACTGACAGTCATACTAACACCTTCCACATCTTGTATTATTATTCCGTGTAATATATCTTCGTTATTTCTACTCTTGTATTGAGTGTTGTTCTTCCTTGGTCCTAACCTGGACCATATCACTTTGTCTCTTTTCTGTCACACGATTTCGTTAAGTAGGTTGCGAGCTGTTTTGCCAGGCATCTCCTGCTATTAATATCTCCCTAAAGTTTTTAATACCTGAGATCTTCTTTACACAATATATGTGTAAATTTTGAAATGACCTTCCCGATCATATGCGTAATTTTCTTTGTTTATCCTATGTTCTGAAAGCCTTCCTCATTGATCACATATTCTGTCCATGTTATTCTTGGCATTCGCGGTACAGTAGCATCAATATCGCCATAGGCCTATTCTTCATCCATGACTAGAATGTCTAGCTCTCGATGCCATGTAAGAGATTAGATAATACATAGCAGTTCCCTTTTCTTCGTTCCTAATGATATTTTAAAATCTCTTAATTCTTTGCTTAGTTTCACGTAGGCATCTTTCTCTGTCCCTGTTTAATGACTGTGTCATTTTTCTGTAGACTCTTACTACACCTTCTAGAATCAAAGTTCTGTAGAACTTTGTTCTTGAGTTTCTGAATCCGTAGCACACTTCTTGAAATATGTTTTTACTGGTAGCCATATATTTTGTCGTCTTTCGATTAATAATCCATTTTTCTGTCTCTATGTTGTCACTCTATTTTACCACCATATCTAAGACTTCTTTCGTTAACTCGGAGATTATATGATAAATTGCAATGCATTTTTCTTTGTTTCTAATGATATTTTACAATATCCTAATACTTTGTTTGATTTCCATCTAAGTATGCGTCCACAGCCTGTCAACTGCATATCATATGATGTTTAGATTATGTCCGCCACTAAGAAATATTTGTTGGTTTTCTAGGTTCCATAGGGTTTTGTCCTTTTACAGGTTGTTTTATATCCGTTAAGAAAACGGATGTTTTTCTTACTTTTGTGATGTCAACGAACATTCGTTGTCACTTTCGTAATGCTATTTGTGTTAGAGACTTTGTAATCGCAGATACAACTAGTATAGTGGGCTGTTGAACAATACTTGCGCTAATAGTATTGGCTCGATAATACTCGCTCGAAAATAACCACTGTATAGTGATCTGAATAGAAAAATAATATAGTGAATAGAGTAGAGAATAGCGGTTTTCATATTAATAGATGATAGAATAGAAATGAGGATCCGTATAGTAAAAGAAGAAAGAATAGAAATGGCGATCAAATAGACGTCAGTCGACTTCCTACTATGTTCATGTGGTCTACTTAATTAAATAATGGGATCGTGTTTGTTCACTGGCGATCTATGTTCAAACTCAAATGACGGCAGCGACAATTTATTCGTATAGAACATTTTACTACTTATTCTGGATTTGCATTTTCGCACTCTTGTTCTCCCTTCGCGTGCAGACTGTTTTTTGTTGTTGTTTTTTGTTGTTGTTTTTTTTGTTGTTTTTTTTTGTTGTTTTTTTTTGTTGTTTTTTTTTGGTTTTTTTGGAGAGGTTACGGACGAAGTGATTATATTTCCGTTTATAATGTAGCTAGAAAATTGTTGTTATGATAACCACAACATCCCTAGGCTCTTCAATATTCATAGATGATGTACTTATTTTTCAGTTAGGCTCTTCCATCGTAACACTACCATCCGCTTATATTGCTCAAACATGTTTGTCGATGATGAATCCGCATTATTCCAGATTTTTAGAATCAACTCACGCCAACCAAGGCAATATTGCCAGAAGGACCCAAAGCGCTACTGGGTTTGAAAGCGAATGAAAGTCTTTACAAGTACCCAATCAAACAGAGACATAAATCTCTACTCCAGCTCAAAAGACTGGTGAGGAGTGTGAACCGGGCGATGAGCGAACATACCTCTCATAGTATTTTATCGCTGTATAGGTTAACAAACCCGATGAAAAAAACGTTCCTTTTTTTATTATAAATCTTTTTATATTGGGTTATTCACTGAACTCGTTTTCTAACCTGACACATGCTATTTCTTCCAAAACGAAGTTTAAGATTAAATGAATATCTTTCCAAGAATGTATATGGATAGAAAATTCTTACCATATCAGTGACAAAAATAATAAGATCTGGCTTTTAATATACCCTTATCCATAATACATATCGGAATTACAAACTGAAAAAATAAAATCTTGCAAGTAGAAGAATTAAATCTCGGAAGAATTAAAACAGGGAACGAAAACTGATACACCAAAAGTGGATACCGATAGATTGCTGAGCAAAGTATTATGAAACATTAATATTTCGTCAGAAAGAAAAGATATTAGCGGCCACATGAATTGTCACAGGTATTAGTTGAAAGAAATGTGATACTGATAGTAAAAAATTAGGATTAAATGTGTTCATGGCCAGCCCCCGTATTAAATTGAAGAATTGGAAGGTTTGAAATGTAAGAAAAACGTTAAGGTGAAAAACAGGAATTGAAATATGAAGCGAAGGAAAAAAAGAGATTTTACTTTCTCCTAAACTGAAAAAGCAAGTAAGTTATGTTATGAATATTGGAACAGGAATATAAAACAACAGAGACTTTCTAGAAAGATTTGACATAAATAATTTTGCTTTGAAAAATGGACTATAGACATTTATTAGCTATTTGTATATAAAATTCACCAATTACTTCATATTATGTAAACATTTCAACAGTATCAAGTGTCCGTGGTTATTTTCATTTTTTTTCTATTTGTCTAGTGCCTTTGTCGACAGCATGTATTTCCCAGGAATGCTGTGGATAGAAAAATATTGCGACCTCAGTTGCCAAAATTTCGACCTGCTACCTCAGTGACAAAATATATCCTTGTACATCATCCTCTGAAAATGTACATACGTGTAGCTAGACCGGATCGAGATAGAGATTTTACCCCAAAACCATTGGCTCAGGACAGGGATGAAGATAAATTTAGACGTATTTCTTTTTAGATAAAAACGCCAGTGACCAAAGAACTCGATTCGTTTTAACGAACAGTCTTGCATCGGCAGCAGTAATATTCACTGTTTACAAATTCAATTTTTTTCCCCGCTCAATCGTAATAATTTTTTCAGGAGCGTGTATATATTGTCATCCACTGAGAGACTGCTTCGCTGTTTCACAGCTCATCAATGTGGCAAGATTTACGATTGCCCCAAGCCAAGATCGAAACCAGGTTGATCTGTTATCAGTCGCAGATTTTCCCCCTAAGCTATTGGCGCACACACACACACATATATATATATATATATATATATATATATATATATATATATATGTGTGTGTGTGTGTGTGTGTGTGTGTGTGTGTGTGTGTGCGTGCGTGTGAGTGTGTGTGTGTGTGTGTGTGTGTGTGTGTGTGTGTGTGTGTGTGAAATATTAGCAATTCACACCTGAAGATGATATTGAATGAGCTTATACGTATTTGGGAATTAATAATGAATTAAATGAAACTACTGCGCCTTCCTTAATATATATATATATATATATATATATATATATATATATGTATTATAATTTTTTAAATTGGCCCAAAATGTAGTGATTATTAGTAGAGAAAAATGATTATAACTGATTAAATATGTGAGACAAAAAAAAAATGGTTTTATGATTAAATTTTCGTCTCGTCAAAATATCCTCCATCAGCCTTAATGAATGTAGGAAACATTTTTGAACTTCCTAGTAAAAATTTCTCAAAGTATAAGTTTGAAAATTGATTCCAGCCTTTTTTCAAAAACTCTAAAAGGTCTCTCCTCATTTTTTCCAGTTATGTCAGGTTCATTCCATGATAATTCTGGGGGTGGTTTCCAACATTAGAATTGTAGTAATATATATATATATATATATATATATATATATATATATATATATATATATATATATATATATGTGCATGTTTCATTAAATAATATAGATACGTTTTGTCTATTTATTTTATGCAAATTCCTTTCATATCGTCTGATTAATAAAATTATCATTGAAAGACGAAAGAGAAACACCATATTGATACTTGTATTTTAATCCTATCGAAGCTTTCGGCTTACATAAACCATCATCAAAGATGATAAAAACATTACGATATATTAAACACTACACGGACAAGGCAATAAGGATAGTCTGTTTTTGTTTGCATACAAGATTTCCAAGCAACGAAAACTCGTCCATACAAGACGCTGGAAGCGAAAATCGCACCGCGACTCATAAAAGTATATATTAGTTAATGAATCATGCATCAATGAAAAAATGCTGCCTAAATATACACAATCTCTCTCTCTCTCTCTCTCTCTCTCTCTCTCTCTCTCTATATATATATATATATATATATATATATATATATATATATATATATAGTGTAAACTAAACATTCATGCAACACATCAGATGAAAAATCAGGGAGTTATTGCGAAAAAAAGTGGCTTTTTGAACAGTTTTAAGTAGTTTTCGTTATACGCGGAGAAGCGAGCTGGACTAAAACCAGACTATCTTATTTCTTGCATGATGGCTAATATTTTTGCGACATGTTTGAAGAAAATCGGATAAAAAGTAAGGAAACCATTATATACGTAGTACAAAATAATTGATTTTTTCACAGATTTTTTGCAGTTTTTTGTGTGAAGCCAGTGTCGTAGGAAACTTATCACGCTCTCTATATAAACCTCATAACATAAGTTATGTTTTGAATTAAGTGGAAATAACTTCAATTCGCCCAGTAAAAAGATTGTCTGCGTGTACCTTTTCTATGATTTTTGCGTACGACCTTCAGTTTCATCGATTTTTCTGCCAAATCCTGCGGCATAGAACCTGCAGAGTGAAAATTTGGTCTTGGTAAATTTGCAACATAATGTTACAATTTCATCGAAATCGACCGAGAAATGTGAAAGTGCATAAATAGCATAATGCACACAGACAGACACACATACAGACATTTATATATATATATATATATATATATATATATATATATATATATATATATATGTTGATGCATGTTTCTTTAAATAATATAGACAAATGTTGTCTATTTATTTCATGCAAATTCCTTTCATATAGTCTGATAAGTTGAATAACATTATCATTGAAAGACGAAAAAAAGTTGCCATATTGATACATGTTTTATAATCCAATCTAAGCTTTCAATAGGTGATTTTCTTTCGACTTTCAATGATAATGTTATTAAGCTTATCAGACGATATGAAAGGAATTTGCAGAAAATAAACAAAACGTGTCTATACTATTTAATGAAACATGCATCAATGAAGACAAGCTGCCTAAATACACACACAATACACACACACACACACACACACATATATATATATATATATATATTGCGGAGTCGTCAAAAAAACAAATTGTAATCCATTTCAACACGTTCGTAAAAAAAATAGTCATTTGAATAAACAAATAAATAAAGAGAGTAATAGACAGAAAATATGGAAACAGAATCCTCTCGACACTTGACGACCTGCCGCAAGGCCATAAAATGCCTTTAGACCAGCTAGACGGCGACCGCTACTAGCAGAATTGAAATAGGGATCCCAACATAACCTGACATAAACTTTCCGAAGCGGACTGGTCTGCAGATAAAAATTAATTCTTAACTTTTCGACCATCTAACCAATAGCCGTTTCCATAGTAACTAATGTTGCAAGAGACCATACTTATAAACACGCGCAAACCACAAGATAGATTATTCCCAAATTCTCGCTTGACGAAGCGAGACCAGACACCTTAATTCAATTTAATTTCAAAAATGATATTGAGGGTCTCGGCTCTCGCTTTTGAAACATGAGAACTCTTATGTAGCGAAGGAATCATATTTAAAAAAAAAACTATAATATAAGCTCTACTTCTGTATGGAGCACTGTCTTTTTAAAAATAAAAGCAAAAATACTAAGGAACTCCGGATTATTTACCTAACGTGTTCTTTCCTATTTTTCTGCACACCTGCATATATATATATATATACGAATAACTAATTATGAAGATAAAATATGGTATAGAAAAATAGGCGTTTAAAGCATCACTAAATAAGTGAATAATTTAAACAAAACATATAATTGTTATCTACATCAGATAGGTATGAGTTTATAAATAGACACCTTACTTATTGTTAATGCAATATAGATAAATCTCAGTATTCCCTACCCCTCATTTTCTATCCATCTATCAATCAAGATAGATTGATATTTTATATATATATATATATATATATATATATATATATATATATATATATATATATATATATATATATACTCCCAAACCAACCATAATTGATTTATGACCCTTCGCGCGGAACTCTTCACTGCCATTTCAAGAAAGACTTTCGGATTACTAACACAAAAACAGAGAATGACTCAAATCGAGAATATTTAACATTGAAAGACATAAAGGAAAAAAAAAAATTATTTTTAATAATATGTGGAAATCTCCACCCTTTGCCTGAGGACGGTCGCGAGGCCGGAGACGGGTGTGGTGATGTTGTGGAAAAAAAAAATCGACATTGCAGCCAGGGACGTTTGCGGTACCTCTCTTCTTTTTCATGTGCACACTTTTCTCTCGTTGGGGCCTCTTCCTTCATATATATATATATATATATATATATATATATATATATATATATATATATATATAGAGAGAGAGAGAGAGAGAGAGAGGAAGAGACAGACAGACAGTGATAGAAACAGAGAGAGACAGATACAGAGATAGAATGATAGAGAGATCCACATTTGTTTCTCTGACTCTCACTGTTTGTCGGCCGGTCTATCTATCTATCTATCTATATATATATATATCTATATATATATATATATATATATATATATATATATATATATATATAGATAGATAGATAGATAGATAGATAGATAGATAGATAGACAGACAGACAGATAGAGACAGAAAGGCAGTGACAACTCAACTTGCCAAGCTAATCTCGCTAGAACAATAATGAATAAGTAGCGTGTTGATACACAATGTGTGTTCCAAGCTTTCGGCCTTGGAATATAATCTATCTATCTATCTCTCTCTCTCTCTCTCTCTCTATATATATATATATATATAGATAGATAGATAGATAGACAGACAGACAGATAGAGACAGAAAGGCAGTGACAACTCAACTTGCCAAGCTAATCTCGCTAGAACAATAATGAATAAGTAGCGTGTTGATACACAATGTGTGTTCCAAGCTTTCGGCCTTGGAATATAATCTATCTATCTCTCTCTCTCTCTCTCTCTCTCTCTCTCTCTCTCTATATATATATATATATATATATATATATATATATATATATATATATATATATATATTGACTTATTTGGCTTTAAAATGATCGGGGAGATTATTACTATGGAGCAGTGACTTCGATCGACCCACTATACATTTTATTTTACATATACTTCCGTCAATAAATTTATTGCGCATTCCACACTGGAACTGCCTATTAGACAGTCTCTTGGGCGAGTATCTCTTTGTGCGTGTTCGTGTGAGCGTGTTTTACGACGTGCACCTGCGTAAATACAAACAGATTTGTAAACAACCTCTCATTGTAAATACACGAGTGTAAGATGTTTATCTATGTGCGTGCGTTTGTTTAGTCAAAGTTTACGAGGCTGAGAATTCGAGCGCCGAGCGTGCATTTGAATCTGAGCGATCATGTTCAGAATCATATCCAGTTCGTTTAAAAGATGGTCGAACTTCTCAACTGACAGCCTCACCCTTGTGAAACTATCAAAACAAGATGTCGGAACAAATCTATTTGGTTCGTGTGCAAATTTGGAGGGTAAGACGGAACGCAGTCAACCTGCGAGGTCTGGTAGTTGTTGGAAGAGTAAACACCGCGAGACATTTGAGAATTGAAAGGTATTAGTAGCATATGTAAGCGAAACAAAAGGCGAGATATAAACATGCGTGTATATATATATATATATATATATATATATATATATATATATATATATATATATATATATATATATCAGCTGGAAACCATCCAGCTCTTATCTCAAATAACAACTTAAAAAAACTGTTTGACCAACATAAAGACTGACCAAAAATCATGTTGAAAAAATAATTAAAAAATTAAAAAAAAAAACAAATGAAAACTACAGATAAATGTTCATTTTCTCCATGAAGACATTCATTTCTGTAGTTCACTGCAACCAAAAAGCAGAAAATTATTTTCCTCCTGATGATGGCCATGTTGGCCGAAACTATTCGAGGAATAAAAACGAATGAATGTTAATATACAACCCAGTGTGTCTGAAGATTTACATTTTTTTATATTTTTTATTGTTCAATATATATATATATATATATATATATATATATATATATATATATATATATATATATTTAATAATTTTCAGGTAAGACTATCACAAAGTGACGCATTTTATCCTTTAGGACTTCATTGGGCTAAAGCAGTATTTTACCAAACGATGCGGTGCACCACATAGGTACATCGTAAAGGATAGCGTATAAAACAGAATGATTTTTTAATATTTTTTATTCTTTAATATATATATATATATATATATATATATATATATATATATATATATATATATATATACCCATGTAAGTTGTTTCATATATACATACGCTGATTTTTGGGTCACTCAAAGTGGCAATAAAATAGATTTAAACACAGCTTTTGCATTTAATTTGTTTCTTCGAGATATAATAGTTTCAATATTCTTTGTAGAAACAAGGAAGTATTAATATCTTAAAATATATTAATATTTATATAATCAACATATACTGTGTTGTATACATTCAGAGAATGGCTGTTGTGAGATGTTTACAACTTCCTATATAGTATGGCTCAAAACAATGTTCATCAGTTTACTCTGCCACACAATTCCTGTTCTGCCATATTTACACAAGCTTGTTATGTAGGTTACTCTCTGTTAACTTCTTTTTTTTTTAATAAATTCATCCCAAGCAAGTCAATGCAACCACGAGAATGCAAGGGGCTACTGAGTGTTAAACGTGCATGAGAAAACATACTATTAAGGAAAAAGAGAAATAAAAGAACAATAATTAACAAGATAAAATATAACGATACACATGGCATTTAAATTTTTGAACATCAAAATTGACTTGGAGGCAAGAAATCGGAAGAGATTTCCACAAGCGAAAAGTGAGAGGGAAGAAACTGTTAGCATAGAACTTGCGGTTATATCTTGTCATTTCAAATGTAAAATGATGAGACATTGTCGAAAATCTCGTACTGCACTTAATTTCATGAAGTCTCGGTGCCATGGAGGAAAATTCAGAACTATTACTATGAAAATATTTATATAAAAAGGGAAGGTTAGGTACATTACAGCGGTCGGATTGTGACTAATCGCGAGATGACAGATCAGAACCTTACAGATTATTTTTGAATTTCATCAAGAATTTCTAAATGAATAGCAGAAGCGCCAGACCAGATGTGGCAGCAACATTCAAAGCATCGATAAATGGAAGACTTATAAATATGTAAGATAGATTCTGGGGAGAAAACTTGCCTAACACGACATAGTGGACGATTTTCCTAGCAGTAGATCTAGCAAGTGATTCAATTTAATCTTCTCAATTGCAAAGTGTCAGCCTTCTGGAGTTGCTTATCTTACCTTTAGTTTACTCTGTGAGTGACAATATATCTATGTCCTATTTTTTCGTTATATCTACCAGAAATTATTCTAAATTATTCTAATTATTTTTGTCTCAAGTTACTGTAACATATCTTGGTTGCTCAAATCTTCCATTCATGAAATAGCAAATAAACACATCTGGAAAAGGCATTTATTGATCCCACCATGTTACGTATGGATTCTACAGAAATTCACACAAATAGATAAAGAATAGAGATTATTTTTATTAATGTTCATCCAGGCCAATGCCCAAGATACACACTCTCGAAATAGACATATATACTCGACAATGATCACGTTAGGATACGAAACTGAGCAGAAATTTATATTTCGAATGACAGAGAAAAATCCGTGTTTAAATGTAATATTCAGCATTGCTTGGTCATCGACGCACTCTGTAGCCGAGAGGTCAAAGAACGTCAGTTATATGAGGATTTCCCCGATGGAAATGCCGGTCTGAATCCTAGCAGACAGCATACGTTTTTGTCTAATAAGATTTCTCAAATATTCAGACAGGTAGATAGAAATAAATAAATATACTATTAAATATATAAACGGAGTATATACTAAAATACGATTAACCACTAAAATAATAAAGATTTGTCGGATTATTATATAGAAAATCTATTCTCTGTAGAAATACACAAATAGATATAATCATACAAAGACTGACTGTTTCGCATCTCATCAGTATGGCTAGACATCAGTTTGTTTCAAGATGGGATCGAAACACGACCGATTTAACATCAGTCAGAGATTCTACCCCCAAGCTATCGCCGCAGTGGAGACAAAAAGGTAACGTTTTAACCTTTTTACTATACGAAAGACATCAGCGGCTAGGAGAGCAAAATTCTCGTTGAAGAGCCTTGAATTAGCAGCAGCAGCCACTGTTTCTAATATCAAACATTCCTCTCGGAGAGCTCAATCGAATTATTTCGAGAGCATATATATATATATATATATATATATATATATATATATATATATATATATATATATGTGTGTGTGTGTGTGTGTGTGTGTGTGTGTGCGTGCGTGCGTGTGTAAGTAAGAAAAGAACAATCAGATTAATAATCTACAGACTTTTTTAAAAAGTACTTGATACAAAGTAGAGCATATTATAATCTGCAGAGATATTATAATATGTAGAGCATAATATTATCTATCTATGCACCTATCTATCTATCTATCTATCTATATATATATATATATATATATATATATATATATATATATATATATATATATATATATATATATATGTGTGTGTGTGTGTGTGTGTGTGCGAGCGCGCGCTCTGGAAATAATTATATTGAGCTCTCGGAGAGGAATGGGTGATTTTAGAAACAGTGGCTGCTGCTGCTAATTCAAGGCTCTTCAGCGAGAATCTCGAGCTCTCCTAGCCGCTGATGTCTTTCGTATAGTAAAAACGTTAACATTTCACTTTTTGCCTGCCCTGCGACGATAGTTTGATGGGTAGAATCTCTGACTGAGTCCAAATCGGTCGGGTTTCGATCCCAGCTTGAAACAATTTGATATCTAGACCCACTGATGAGATGCGAAACAGCCAGTCTGTGGATGACTCTATCTATTTGTGAGTTTTTACAGAGAAGAATAGATTCTCTATTTAATAATCCGACAAATCTTTGTTATTTTAGTGGATACTCGTATTTACTCGTAGATATCCAGTTTATTTATTAAATAGTATATTTATTTATTAAATAGTGTATCTATTTATTAAATAGTATATCTATTTATTAAATAGTATATCTATTTATTAAATAGTATATCTATTTATTAAATAGTATATCTATTTATTAAATAGTATATCTAGTTATTAAATAGTATATCTATTTATTAAATAATATATTTATTTATTAAATAGTATATCTATTTATTAAATAGTATATTTATTTATTAAATAGTATATCTATTTATTAAATAGTATATCTATTTATTAAATAGTATATCTATTTATTAAATAGTATATTTATTTATTAAATAGTATATCTATTTATTAAATAGTATATCTATATATTAAATAGTATATCTATATATTAAATAGTATATTTATTTATTAAATAGTATATCTATTTATTTCTGCAATATTATGGTCTACTTTGTATTGAGCACTTTTAAAAAAAAAGATGCTGTGGATTATTAATCTGATTTTTCTTACCTTACACACACACGGGTGTATATATATATATATATATATATATATATATATATATATATATATATATATATATGCGTATCTGAGAATGTGTGTGTGTATATGTGTGTCAGTGGTTTCTCCTGTGTTCGGGCCAGTCACTATGCGCCAGAATAATCAAGAATATTCGTTCCAAGGTAACATATAAAAGAACATATTATTTCTCCTCAACTTCAATTCGATCCCAAATCGTGACACGAAACATTAAGAATTACATAGTCTTGAACTGTTTCAATTTACCAATTTTGTATAGATTTCTTTTGACATGACACTCTAAAATGTTGACTTTTATAAATGATGCTGAAAGTATTCCAAAAATATCTTACACGAAAAAAAAAAGAAGAAAAATTCACGTGGTTAGCCATTGAGGAAAGAGCTTAGAGTGCCCAAAGATCGCATACCGATAAAGCCAAAAGGGAATCTAGCTGAACTATGAAAAATAACCTTTAAAAATCTGAAATGATTTTAATTAAGTTGTTCGCACTAAAAATCTTTTTACGACCCCCATGAGTCTCTCCTACTCCTCTGCTTGTAAATAAAGATACACAGCACGTTAACCACTACGTGACTACATCGATTGGTTAGGGACAACAAAGTAAATTTGTGAAATTAACAGTACACAGGTTTTATTTACCGTGACAAAATATTAATAAATCTAGTAATTAATCTGTATCTTTTTACTATCGGGGACCAAGTAAAAAAAAAAAGCGAAAAATTCAGAATGAAGTCTAACAACCGTTGAAAACTGGTGACGACTGCTAGGACTGAAAAATTCAGAAAAAGAATTGACACATTTCGTCATTTCTCACGTCGAATGTTATTTATTCTTTGACACTCAAAACAGTGAGTTGTTTAGCCATACGAGAAGAGCAGAACGAACGACGAAAGTAATCCGCCAAGAACCAATCAAACATAAAAGAACCAATCAGAATCAAATAATTACGCGAGAGTTGAATGATTATTCAAGGTCATGAATATTCAAGAAATTTATTCAACGTTATTCAATGTCAATTATTCCTGACAGATAAAACAGTGGTAATAAATTTTCCGCATTTCTGTTGGGCACCCTGCAGAATAATAATAACGAGCTGGCCTCATCGAAAGTCTAAAGTTTATAGATTAACATATTTCTTTACATTTTAATGCGCATAGTATGAAAGGCTTCATTAAATAATCAGTCATGTAGTTCTTATCGCATCAGGCTAATTTTTTCGCATAGATTTTTAAAGCAACTGTTTCCTTTAATCAGGTAGAGCTGAATCCGTAAAAATTCCATAGTTTTATTAATTTTCATAACTGAAAGGAATAATTTCGCAATGGCGTATTTCCTATTACTATTTAATGTAACAGGAGCAGACCGCACAAGGGCGTTGTCGTTTCCATCTCAAATTTATTTCTTCTTTTTCCCTTCTCGTCTGCTTTCTGGAAACACATTTATACATCTTTGAGTCACCCTAGAATGGTGTTTCCCAGAATTTGAAAATAAAAGTGAGAGATTGTTCTCTCAGTTGCGATGAAAACTAAATAGTTCAGTATTGGCTGGCTTGACATATTTCTTTCCTTTCTTTCTTTCTTTCTTTCTTTCTTTTTCTCATCTCTTATAAGTCTTGCCTTTCTTCCCACACGTTCAAAACAGTATAGTCCATTATTTATGAGGTATTGGCAGAGTGTAAACTTTTTTCTTTCTTTTATTTTCTCACTGAAACCAAGTATCCTCACATATGTGTCTTTCCCTTCTTTTTCACGCGATAAAAAAGAATTGTCCATTATTTATGTGATATAGTAAGGATTTAAGACTGTTATTTCCTCTTCTTTTTCTTTCTTTCTTTCTTTCTTTCTTCCTTTCTTTCTTTTTCTCATTGAAACCAGTTAGCGTCTATGATATGTCTTTTCTGTCATTTCATGCTATCAAAACGGAACAGAATTTTGGCTGGGCGAAATATTCGTACATGCTTAACAAGGAATTAAGTGACGAATAATAATGATAATAATAATAATATTAATAATGAATTCGTACCCAAATGAAGACCAGAAAAATACTTACTCAAATGAGGATGCACCGACCGAATTCAAATGTTGATAGCCTGTACGTACCAAGATCAATTGGAGGCCGAATTGCAATCCGACTTGAACGGACACTAAAAACTACAACAACCAAATTGGAAGCCTACCTCACAAAAACCAATTAACCTCTCCTACAAATAGTAAAACACAAAATCCACTACATCAGAACAGAAGAAACAGTTTCATATACCTGAATCCATACCAACAAAAAACGAAGCGAATACCGTCTATGCCAAAAGAGTAAAACAGAAAAGTAAAACAGTAAAGCAAAATGAAATTATCAAAAAATAACTAAGAGGACAAAGAAGGTGCATGTCAAATAGCTAAAAAGAACGAAAGGAGGAGACGTGAACCAAAAGAAAACACATCAGTGGCTGAAGAGGCACCGGATTGAAAGCTAAGACAAAAAGGCTTAATTATTGCAGCTCGGGACCAAAGCCTTGCAACTAGATCACTGTCGCATAATCAAGGATGGAACTACCGCGAAATGCAGGATCTGCAGAAAATATGATGAAAGTTTCGACCATATTATCTCAGGATATCCAGACCTAGCAAAAAAAACAAAAAAAAACAATATATCTACAGACATAATATATCCACATGTGCACTGAAAAATATGCAAAAAGCACAAAACCACCGACAGACACAACCAAACACACTTACCCAAAATAACGATATAACTATCCTCTGGGACATGCCAATTCAAACTGACAGGGGAATATAAGCAAACAGCTTTGGTATTATCATGACAGACAAGAAATTGAGGAATTGCACGCTTATTGACATAGTACCAGCTGAAGAGATCACCTCCATGAAAGTTATCGAGAAATTCCCCAAATACAACCACCTGGAAATCGAGATTAACAGGATGAGGAGAATGAAGATTGAAACTGTATCAGTAGTAATCGTAGCTCTGGAGATCGTGAGAAACAGAATGGACAATTTTACTAACAGTGTTCATTTGCAAACAAGTAGGAGGCTTATACTTAACATCAGGAAGGGGTAGCAGAATTTCTGGGGCACGTAATCAGAAAGGAGGGCCGGGAGAATCTAATACTTACAGGTCCAATAAAGAGGAAAGAGAGACAAGGGAAAGCAACTCATAGCATACCTGGCGGGGTTGACCAAGTGGATGACATAACGTGGTCGGGGGGAGGTAGCAGAGGGACGAAAGACACTGAGAGCATCTACTAGGGATAGAGGAAGTGGAGTGCCATTATTGCCTCCGCCTTGAAAGGACACAGCACATAAAAAGAAAGTTCTAGGTAGCATCAACAAACAAGTTGCCCAGAAGATCGCCATACTAGGAACATCACTTTTACTAAGAAAAGTACTGTCAATTAAATGACAATTTTCCTATAACGCCTAAGGACCATAGTTTTGATCCGAAGCAGGAAACATAACATAAACAAATATTAATAATTATCAAGCACATAATGTAATATTTATGTTAACCTCAAATGCGGTTTTTGTGATAAATATCCAGTAACACTTGACCGTCTTTTATAAGGCGTAATGATATTGGCATCCACTGAATATAAAACACGACATGGCAGAGTGGGCCAGTATGTGTATTGGAAAATCTGCAAGGTTTACGGAAAAAGAAACTGCAAGACATTGGTATGAACACCATCCAGACCCAGTTGCAGAGATAGGTCCTGTATCAATTTTATGGGGCCTTACAATACACAGAGAAGAAACAATTAATGCCAATCACACAGACATCGTAATTAGATACCTTAAAGACAAAATGTTCCTCCTTATTGAAATGGCAGTCCCTTCAGACTGCAATGTATATTTGAAGATCTTCAAAGAACTATCAAAATACAAGGACATTGAAATCTAAAAAAATATGAACATGAGGACATCAACAATTCCAGTTGTATTTGGAGTCCTCGGATTGATTGGAAACGGTCCCGAGAGACTCATTGAAAGGAGTCCTGGTAGTCCAAGACTATAATAAAAAAAATGTACCCCCAAAATTGTAAAGCCCACACCTTACGATGGACTTTATCTATGTAAAATATATGTGAACTTTGGTATTTTTCGATTTTTTTCGTCAAAAACTGCTCAGTGGAAAATATCATGATGCCATTACCGACCTTAGGTCTCTGGTTGGGACCCGGAAAGAAATGAGTATATACCAGAAATCAAAGGATATAATTAATGATAATAACTATTTAAAATTAATATTGGGAATTTTCATCTTTAAAATATAACTATTTTGAAGATCGAACCTCAGAATATTAATTTCTGGGATTCGTGTCTGATCCGGTGCATATAGCTGAGAATATTTCAGCACTTTCTCATATTAGTATTAATGAGTATGTTCTTAAAGGCTTATTTTCGTTATTGTTTTCATAATTTTTTTCGTGATTGCGGCGTTTACGCTGTGGTGGTGGTTGCTGTTGCTGTTGATGTGGAGTTAATATGTTATTCGTTATTTTCTTCGTATTGTGCACTAAAATGCTGATTAACAGCACAGTGAATATAATAAAATAAACATGGCAACCATCAAAAGAAAAATGGCGTCTAATAACCTAAATTAAAAAAACAATAACCGAATTGTATCATAAAATATCAACTCTGGCTAACATCATTCTAATTATCTTTGGTGCCGCGGGCAGTTCCAGAATAGCATTTGCAGAGAAACAGAATAAAAGAAAGAAAACAATGCGTTCACGTAAAAAAAAAATAAAATCACTACAAAAATGTTGCACTTTTACTATTGAGCATATTCCAAGAGAAATCATGAACTTGGGAAATTAATCTGTGATCAGTGTTTTACAAGGTTGGAATAAGAAAGACGAACTTTGCATATTCGTTCGATTCTATATAATTTCCACTAAGTAAGGTTGCCAATTGATGAATTATCGCTGCTTTTACAATCTCATATATATAAATTATCGCTGCTTTTACAATCTCATATATATAAATAATCGCTGCTTTTACAATCTCATATATATTTAAAAGGGCTGTGGGGAAATAATTTATTATATGGAACCTTAAAGTGGTCTGTTTTTATTTAAATTATTAGTTCTGATTTACATTGAGCTCACTCAATATATATATATCAAAGTGTAGGAGCACGAGGAGTAAGATCACAGCGTTCAAAATATTAGTTTAAGAAGAGTGCTAAATACAAAAAGTAGAGCCGTAAATATTTATTTCTTATGCAGTGTTACATTAGAACGTGCACATAACCACTACAAAATACGAGTAACATCGTGATTCCCCACAGACGTTGAAAGAAAAAAGTACACATTTGTAGTGGATATGTGCATGTTCTAATGTAACACTGCATAAGAAATACACACACACAAAGACACACACAAAGACACACACACACATATATATATTTAAAAATTATAATAAAAGCATGTTATAACATCACTAGAAAAATAGCCCTTTTGTCTCAACACTTCTGCCCTCTTGTCTTGCGATTGTGTTGATTGCAATCAACACCATCACTTGACAAGACACTAGAAGTATTGAAACAAAATGCCTATTTTTCTATTGATGTTATAACATCCTTATGTTATAATTTCTAAATAAATATTATTCGCTCTACTTTGTACTGAGCACTTTTTAAAAATAGTGGTTTTTGGTATCGGAATTATTTTCCATCTATACCAACCCTGTATTCGGTTATATATATATAACATGGACATAATATCTTGACCGTGTTTTGAAATAAAAAATGAAACATTTTATAAAACATACATATAACAAACTATTTCTAATTCTAACAGTTGAAATATAATCCTTGAAAATGGCTAAATGTATAGCCGAAAGCGCTCGGATAAAAAGGACATTCGGACAGCTTTTTATATAATTTATCATCTGAAAGAAAAACATTATTATACCGCACGAGAAATTATATAAAAAAACTAAATAAAAGCACCTTGTCAGTCGTTTTTAATGAAATGTGAATGAAAGAAATATTGCTGCCTAAATACACAAGTATATATATATATATATATATATATATATATATATATATATATATATATATAATCGTGACTTTTTAATATTGATATCAGATTCATTAAGGAAGGCGCATTCATTTATTTCACATAAGTGTTTGTGTAAAAGTTTGCAGAATATTTTTCCTACGTTTGCTGTACGGTGAGTTGTACCATATGACATTTCTTTTCCTGTTGGCCTTAGCTCAGGAACAAATAATAATAAGACCAAACGAAACCGACATCATTAAGCACACCCGTAAATCATTACTATTTCACCATGAAAAAGTATGGATAATAAAAGACGGGATATTACACTACAACGGGAAGCTTTGACGGTGCAGAGATATGCGAAATCGTAGGTATTTACTTACTACACGAACTAAGCAAAATAATAGATAGAACTGACATAGGATTCTACAGGGATGACGGTCACATAATCTTAAGAAACTGCAACAAACAAAACACAGACAAATAAATAAATTAAAACTGTTCCCGCCAAAAAATAATAGTCAGAACAAACCACAACAACCAACCCCAAAATTCAATAAATAGCTTTATCTTCCCAAACAAAAACAAAACTGTTAAATAAGCTACATAAACAAATTTTTATTACGTTAATAAAAACACCGATCAAAATAAAAATAATAAATAAATAATATATAAGACAAAAATAAAAACAAAAATAAATTTAAAAAAGCAAAATAATTTGACCCAAATAAATAAATAAACGACTTCCAGTAAATAGCCGCCATAATAGACCACCCACAATAAGCTATATAAACAAATTTTTACTACCTTAATAAAAGCACCGATCAAAATAAATAAAAAATAAATAAATAAAAATAAAATAAATATAAAGGATAAAAAACAAAAATAAAATTAAATAAAAACAAGCAAAATAATTTGACCCAAATAAATAAATAAACAAATAAACGACTTCCGGTAAAACACCTGCCAAAAATGACTACCCACAATGCACCACTGACCCGTATATATAAATAGCCGAGAAAAAAAACAGCACTCGTGGTCCGATGATTGTATCTAGCATGAAACAAACTGTCGCCTCTAAGTGTTGACTTCTATGTTCACTTTATATATATATATATATATATATATATATATATATATATATATATATATTCAAGTGTAACGTAGGTCAATTCCAATGTCTAAACTATTATTTAAACCGCGCAGAGCTTAATAATATTTAATAACACTATCTGCGCTTATTCATGCGGTGGTGGTTAACTGGAGAATAAACGATCATTTTATGGTTTAAATCAGCAATATCCTCACAGGAAGTGGTAGGGAAAAATAAATTTCTAGGATGCTCTGTGGTGACCTAGATTAACCAATCAAATTTCGGACCTATAATAAGTGCCATGTTAACTTCCGTATTGGATTCCTGTTGAAAGCACAAGGTGTTTAAAATCAAAGTTAGATGTTAGATGTTAACAAAGTGTCAGATTTATAGTATTCTTTTGTCTTATCTCCATAAAATAACATTAAAAACATATATAATATATAAAGTGAATGCCCTGACTATTACAAAAGAGCTATTATACAAGATTGAAAAATACATTGTCGAAAATAACTTAAAAATAAAGTAAAAAAAAGAACCCTCATGAACAATGACTTTCCCAATTACATGAGTGGATGAACACGAACCATTAGAAATATTACATACAATGAACATAACCGTCAATATATCATCCTCCCCTACAGTAATGAAATGCATTCTAACCATAAATAAGATGAAAAATTCTAAAAATCACATAAGTACTAATATATATATTCCCCACTGATCCCAGTAAAAAAAAAAAAATTAATTATATATTATACTAAAATTAACTTAATCATACCCCATATCTCTTCTCCGTCAACTCCTGTTTTGGAAAAAAGCAACACTGTTTATCAGTTTAAATGCCCTTTGGGAGATTGTACCCCAGACAAAAATGTAAGTACATATGTTGGTTTGACGACCTCAACATTATCAAGACGTTTTACAGTTCATTTATCGGATACAAAGTCTATCACATACCATTAAAAATACAGTGTAGTCCACATTCACATTACAGAAAAATACTTGTTGAAAACACCAACGAAAATGATAAACAAAACCTTCAAATTCTCGAGGCCCTCAATATCAAAAGCAATCAAGCAACACTCAACAATATCTAGTGTGAGTGTAGCAGCCACCGGTTTATTTGCATATAGCAAACAGTTACTGCCATTTACATTCCTAAATTTATTTAACCTTAAACGTAAGTAAATGTATATATATATATATATATATATATATATATATATATATATATATATATATATATATAGCATACAGAAAACCCAATGATAAAACACTTTATAGACAGATATCCACCAAGCACCCGCCATCGATAAACAAACAAATGCCACAATTAAACGCAGGCTTTCCTACAATCCTTCCAGTGAAAATATATGTAACGAAAAAAAAAAGAAATACTATGAAACAGCACCAAAAGATTGTGGGTTCCCGGCAACACTCACATACACACCACAGACACCAAAAAACAAAAGGAACCGAAACATTATAAAAAAGAACGACAGGAAAATAATCAACAAACTTCCAAAACAATTTAACTGCAGAATAATGTAAATGCAGAATAAAGTACGAAGGTCACTTAAACGGCAATTGCTTTCAGAACAATGTAATGCACCAGACCACTGTAAGATCAGCAAATAACGAATAAAATATATACATAGGATTAACTCAAGGACAATTGAAATAAAGATACTGCACACACACACAAATCCTTTAGAAATAGTAAATATGCGTACAGCACATTGCTCTCTAAACATATCTCTGAGATTAAAAAA
>OZ038505.1:4929593-4942093 GCA_964036315.1 Acanthosepion esculentum
ATTGCCATATGAGCTCTGGTAAAAACATTAATGATTACAACAAAAATTGCAATATGAGCACTGGTAAAAATGGTTGCTGAAGACATTAGGTTTATAATACCCAGAAATGCATACACAGATGTCCTCAAGGACACATGACACAGTGGATAAAGACGTTGGTTAGATCTAGTGACACGACCCAAAGAATTTGAGTTCAATATCCGGGTAACGCAGTGGAGTACTTGGAGATATCTGATACCTAACATCCATTAAACTTGGCACGTGGAACTACAACAGTCTACCCCAGTGAGCGAAATAAAGGGCCAAGTTCGTCATCCCAACCACCTGAAGTAGGCCGGAGCGTACAACGGCCGAAACGTTGTAATAAATATGGTGACAAAGATGGAGACAATAGTCCGAATAATTTAAATAGTGTGATTTTTTTTTTTTTTTTACTAAGAAAGGCTTTTTGAAGGTATCTTTCGCTATGCTGTAATTCATCATTTAATACACTCTTGATATTAGCTTATTCGGATTTGTTGTCTTTTACATCTCACATAAACTGATAATATCACCTAAACTGAGGAGACGGATTAAGCAAATTTTAAAGACAATAACAGCTTTTTAATGATAATTTCATTAACTGTCATTGATTTATTATCGAGTGCCGATTATCACAGTCATCTAATTCATATTCAAAATTTATCGGCATGTCTTTAACAAATATCCAATGAAATATACATATTGATGGGACTAGCTATTACATAATTATTTCTTCACTTTCCATATATATTCTTGCAGGAATTCTTAACGTTTCTGATTTAGCTAGTGAGATAACGGAAAATTACTGATACTCAAACAACTCACTTATGGAAAAGGAACGCAGCACATCACCCGGGGCTAGCCAATTTTAACGCAAAGCTGACGTGTTCTTCGACACGTGGAGTTATTGAAATGATTACCGAGTGTAGGCAATTAGTGATATAATGGAGGGGTGATTTGGTGGCGGGTAAGAGAAGGAAGCTATGGTAAAACTGGACAAATAGCGGACAGGGATCATGAAATTGAAGCCGGCCATTGGCAAATGTGGTCTTTGGACATGAGGCGATTTCCCTTGAAAAAAAAATAAAATAAAATAAAAAGAAAAATCTCCATTGGGAACCGGAAGACCGAGGGGCTAACGCAATGAAAAATAGCTTGTTCTTCTATTGGTGGTAGTTTACGTTTAAACCTGCAGACCAATACCGTGATCGGGGTGAAAAGCCTCTGGGTGAAAAGCGTTTTGAACGCTACATTGTAGGTTACGTTTATGATTCTATAGCTTCTATCGGAATCAAAATCGCCATTTGATCCATGATAAAATCACTTAAGAAGAAGAATGAGAAAGACAAGAATGGCGAAGAAAGAAAAAGAAATCCGTGTTCGAAGAGTCTTTGTTCTGATATTGCTGGAAGAGAAATCCTCGCAGAACGGTAAGAAGATGAACAGAATGGCATCGGAAGCTGTGTAATTTGAAATTGAAAAACCATGGAGAAAATAAAATATGTTTGTTTAAATTATATATACTTAGATTATTGTTATAACCCTTCAAGGCCATAAGTCTTATAACCCATTAGATTCATAGGTTTTCACCATGTACTGCAGCCATTTTAGCCTCGGGCGTATTTAGGGCAAGATAGTCTGACGGAGCCTATCCCTGTCCAGATTGTTTGAATGCAGAGATCATTTCTTTGTCTAGATTTTTTCTTCCTTCATTCCACCCTTAGGTGCCATGGGTGATGTAGGTTTTAGCGATTATTCTTCTATTCTATTCATGGCTGACTGGACAGAAGAATTCCCGCAATCGTCTTCTATTACATTCTGTAGTACACTGGTTTCCAAACAATGTATTCCATACTTACCATGCTTGAACTTGCCTCTTTTTGATTCATGATTGACATGACAAAATAATTCTCGCTGCAGGCTGTCATTACTTGCTGAAGTAGAATGGTTGCCAGCCAAAGATATCCATTACCATACGGGATCGTGCGTCTTTTCAGATCATGATTGATTGGCTCAAGAATTCTCGCAGTAGACTGTCGTTACTTTCTGTAGCAAACTCGTTATCAGCGAAGGATATCGATTAGGTCCTATGCAGGATCATGTCTCTTTCCAGTTTATTGGCAGAGGAATTCTAGCAGTCGGCTACCGTTACATTCTCCGGTAAACTACATACCAAACAAGACTATTGCTTGGGTACCATGGGTGAATATGACTCTTTTCGATTTGGATTCACAGAAGAATTGCCACAGGTGGCGGTCGTTTCTCATAGAGGTAGTTATGGATTATTACCTTTTCCAAGTGATTTTGTGGAAAACTAAACGCGAAAGACTCAGGCTGCAGTTGATGTTCTCATTTTCTGATCCGATATCCGCTTAGCTCCATTGTAAAACTTATTTATCTTGAATTTTCACTTTCTGGCTTGGTGTCCAGTTAGAGTATTTCGGCTTTAATGGAGATCAACTTTTTCAGTATATATACTTACCTTCGCTTTACTTGCATCACGAGAGCATCAACACTTGAACAAATATAAACTGCAGTAGGTGTATTAAAAAAGCAAAATGTACACTATTTACATTATTCGGACTATTGTCCTTATCTTTGTCGCCATATTTATTATTACGTTTCGGCCCTTTAGTATCTGTCTATATTTCTGAGATGAGGTATTATGTACACTATTTACATTATTCGGACTATTGTCCTCATCTTTGTCGCCATATTTATTATTACGTTTCGGCCATTTAGTATCTGTCTATATTTCTGAGATGAGGTATTATGTACACTATTTACATTATTCGGACTATTGTCCTCATCTTTGTCGCCATATTTATTATTACGTTTCGGCCCTTTAGTATCTGTCTATATTTCTGAGATGAGGTATTATGTACACTATTTACATTAGTCGGACTATTGTCCTTATCTTTGTCGCCATATTTATTATTACGTTTCGGCCCTTTAGTATCTGTCTATATTTCTGAGATGAGGTATTATGTACACTATTTACATTAGTCGGACTATTGTCCTCATTTTGTCGCCATATTTATTATTACGTTTCGGCCCTTTAGTATCTGTCTATATTTCTGAGATGAGGTATTATGTACACTATTTACATTATTCGGACTATTGTCCTCATCTTTGTCACCATATTTATTATAGCATTTCGGCTGTTGTACGCTCTGGTCTTTTTCACTTGGTTGGAATGTCGAACTGAACCCTTTATTTCGTTCACTGTGGCAGACTATTCTAGTTCCACGTGGCATCTATAATGGATGTTAGGTATCAGATATCTCCTCTAGGGGGACATGGCACAGTGGATAAAGGCGTTAGTTAGATCCAGTGACAGGACCCAAAGAGTGTGAGTTCAATACCCGGTTAAGGCGGTGGAGAACTTGGAGAGGGGAATAAAACAGGAGATAACTGACATCCATTATTATATTTCTGAAACAGGCATTTATAATACATACACACAAATATATATATATATATATATATATATATATATATATATATATATATATATATATATATATATATATATATATATATATATATATATATATATATATAATGCAAAACGAGAACAAATACTTAATGACCATTATTTACATTATTCGGACTATTGTCCTCATCTTTGTCGCCATATTTATTACCCGGTTAAGGCAGAATTTTCACAGGAAAAAATTAACCGGAGATATCTGATAACTGACATCCATTAAAACATGGCACGTGGAACTAGAACAGTCTACCCCAGTGAGTGAAATAAATGGTTCAGTTCGACATTCCAACCACCTGAAGAAGGACGGAGCGTACAACGGCCGAAACGTTGTAATAAATATGGCGAAAAAGAAGAGGACATTAGTCCGAATAATGTAAATAATATACATAATACCTCATCTCACAAATATAGACAGATACTTAATGACCATACGAAATTTTAAAATATCACAAGAAATCCTACTAACGAACTGAAATTAAAACTTAACAAACATTTTTCTGCTAATAATGCCGACAAGGACAGTTTAAAACTTCCTAAAACCTGAGGGATTAAAGTCCTGGGTACGTATAAAAACACGTAAGTAAAACTATCCTCTCCGTCTACTTATCTCAAATTCACATTACTGCGTATCAATTAACAAAAATCATAACCCAAAATAGCACACCATACATTCGCAGTAAATATAGCATAAAATGAACTGTTGAAGTAATTCAAATTCTATAAAAAGTAAAATCTAATATTGAAACCGTAGCCTCACTTGATGTTGAAAAATTATTCACTAATGTTCCAGTTAGTGAAACTATCAATATCATTATGAGAATCATATACAAAAATCCATGTCGACATCCACTTACATTTGGACCTAGTGTATTCCGGAAACTACTGTTAACTTGCATTACTGAAGTCCCAATCTATGGTCACAGAAATAGTATATGTGTACAAGGGATGGTTTTCTATGGGTTCAATTCTGGGCCAAACATTTATTAATTTCTATTTGTCTAGTGTCGAAAATAATATTTTTAATAAATTTAAAAACTCTTTATCTACTTAAGAATATGGATGAAATATATCAATTTTAAAAACAATTCCAGAATAGTTCTCCCCTTAAATTAAACATTGTAACTTAATAATAGTAATAAACTTATTTTTCTAGATATGTTGATAAACATTAATAATAATAAATTCACTATCTCCCCATATAAATAAAAAAAAACTACTAAAATAAATTCATGCACAATAACTATAAGCGTGAATGTTTAAATTACTATAAAATAGCAATTATAAAAGCCTAATAAACCGTGCAAAATTTAATTCATCCAAAAACCGACTTTCTACAGTGAACTAACTGCTCATAATGCAAGGCCCTTCTATAAATCGAGCACTCTGTGTCACTGGCGTGTTTATTCAAAATAAATATGTAAAAATTTAAGAGCCGATAGCTAAGGGGAAACTATCCGACTTGCGCCAAATACGTCGGGTTTCGATCCTGGGGTTGAGGCAATCGTATGTCTAGCCAAACTAAGGAGCTGTTATACAGCGAAACATTCTGTCTGTGGGTGAACCAAAAAAATATAAAGCAAAATCTTATTAATGACAACTTCCCTAATTATATTGTTGATGAACAAATAAGAAGTTCTATTAGGAATTTCAATATAAAGCAAGTAGAATATAATACTTCTTCAAATAATCCTAAGCATATAAATCTTTTATATCGCAATCACGCACATTCTACTTATAAACAGGATGAAAATAGCCTACGGTCAAATTAATAAATACTAATATATCTACCAGAGATCCTAGTAAAATATAAAATTAATTATATACTATACTAAATTCAATATATTCAAATTAATCATTCGCAATGCCTCCTACCCACCGGTTAATGTGAAAACCAACTTTATATATAAGTTTAAATGTCATTTGGGAGAATTTATCTCCAACAAAAAAAATAATATGTATGTTGGTCACACTTCAACTACGTTGTATCTGTTGTTGAGTTTTCATGTTAATGACATATCTAAAAATTTCTAAACATTTACAACAGCATGCCTACCCATATCTGCAATTTTGAAAATAAATTTGTTCAAAATGCACTTATACTTTTTCATTAAAGTAATACACATAAACTAAAAATTCTTGAACGCCTCCAAAACAAAACTGCTCTCCATTAATCACCACAGGGATTCTTCCCTGCATCCCATTCCAATGTCTGAAGCTCAACTTCTCGAGAGCTCCTCTATGCGGCTGCGCGGTCTCACGCTGTCTACTGACCTGAGATGGAACAACTACATTGAGTCGATTGTTTCGTCCACCACAAGGAAAGTTGGCTCCCTGTGCCGGGCCAGGAACCCTCTTCCCTAAATCGATCCTTCAAATATACAAATCTTTATCCGCCCTTGCATGGAGTATTGCTGCCATATATGGTCTGGAGCCCCTTCTGTTTGCCTCAAGGTTCTTGATAAGATCCAGAGACGAGTATGCAATGTAATTGGCCCTGATCTGGCTTCTCGTCTCACAGACGCACCGTCGCCTCTCTCTGTCACTTTTATAAATACTTCCATGCTAATTGCTCCGATGAGCTGTTATCGCTGGTTCCCAGGCTCCATGAATTCAAGCGTCCTACGAGGCTGGCATCCCGTTCCCACCCTTTCACTGTTGAAACTGTTAAATGTAGACGTCTCTTCTACTCCAATAGCTTCATATCTTGCACCTCACGCCTATGGAACTCCATTCCTCATTCCTGTTTCCCTGATGACTATGATCTCCAATTATTCAAGTGTAACGTCAATCGACATCTCCAGTTGCCTTGATCTATACTCTATCCTTCTCCACATCCTTTCCTCTTTCACTCCTATTTGCTCTCGCTCCAAATCCTCTGTAACCTCTTGCGTGCTAGTGGCTTCCAGCCTTGTCAGGGGTGAAAAGCTTAAAAAAATATATTAAAATTTTGAAGCCAACATTTTATTAATTATGGATACTGCACATATGTTTTCAAATGTTTCCAGTAGATAGCTTTAAAATATCTACGTTTAAATAATAACTTTATATAGATTTTTTTTAAATAGACAACTTAATAACTTAGTTACCTCGCTTTACGTTATTAAACCAGTATGCTTATATCATAAAATTTGAAAATCGTACACTACATATGTTTAGCGTTTTTCACTTCACAAATAGAAATTTAATATTCAGAAAAACAGACCAAATTTCTCTTAGATAAAAACAAGACTCTGATTAAACAAATCCATGAAGATGACATTTTCCTCGGTTCGAAAGTACTCGGAATAAATGTATATACATCAATATGGTAACTTTCTTTCTACCTTTCATAAGGACACTAAGAAGCTTGTCCGTGAATATCAGAGGTTCATATTAAAAATAAGTAGACAAACTAAAACTAGTCTAAATTATATAATGACACATATCTTTATATATATACATATATATATATATATATATATATATATATATATATATATATATATATATATATATATATATATATATATATATATTAAAGTAGAAACGTTCTTATTTGAATTAAACACCTATTTTTTATTTCTTAAACAATGTGTATTATTTATTTCGTCCTACGCTTTCGAGAAACCCTCGTAACGATACTATGTTTTTCGGCAAGGACTTCTATAATTACGTTTGAATTAATAACAATTTCGGATTAAAAATGCATTCATTAATTCTTTAGAAAACACAACAAAAAAAAAACAATTGATATAAAATTCGTTTGCAGCCCATTTAACCGTGCGAGAAATTAATTTCAATACAGTAATTCTAATTTTATTCTGAAGATTCATATTAATTTATCTTCACTCATGATTCAACGAAAATTATGGCAAAACAAAACAAAATAACTCAATTTTGTAAGTCTACAGTAAAATGCACTTTGCAGAATAACAACCTGCAATCGTTTAGTAGTCTTTTTAAAACATTACGGACAAATCTGTGGATTAATTCCATCGTATTTCTTAATCACAAATCATTCAC
This sequence comes from Acanthosepion esculentum, assembly GCA_964036315.1. Taxonomy (NCBI): domain Eukaryota; kingdom Metazoa; phylum Mollusca; class Cephalopoda; order Sepiida; family Sepiidae; genus Acanthosepion; species Acanthosepion esculentum. The sequence goes on from OZ038505.1 coordinate 4,937,110, forward strand.
TATAGTCTAGAATTTATGGTATTTTGGCATGGACCTCGCTTGTTAGTTGGCCACACGGATTTTATATAAGATTTTAGACAGCTTTGCGTAGGCCTCGTGATAAGGTCTTTTTGACCTCCGTAGAGCAGTTCTTCACTAGAGGTAATAGATAATTTTGGCTCATTATCATCTTGGATGTGATTGATTGAGTGAAAAAGAAATATTACCTGCTATACATTTTTGATAATAGAAATATCACCACTAGTACACGTTTAAAATTAAAAATATTACCTGCAATACATTTTTGAAATGAAAAAAAAATATTCCCACTAATATGATTTTGGAAAAATCATTACCAACCATAAATTTTTGAAAATAAAAATATTACCACCAGTTCATATCTAAAATTAAAAATATGACAAGCAATATATTTTTAAATGAAAAAAATATTACCAGCAATACATTTTTGAAAATAAAAATATTACCACCAGTTCATATCTAAAATTAAAAATATGACAAGCAATATATTTTTAAATGAAAAAAATATTACCAGCAATACATTTTTGTAAATAAAAATATTACCACCAGTTCATATCTAAAATTAAAAATATGACAAGCAATATATTTTTAAATGAAAAAAATATTACCAGCAATACATTTTTGAAAATAAAAATATTACCACCAGTTCATATCTAAAATTAAAAATATGACAAGCAATATATTTTTAAATGAAAAAAATATTACCAGCAATACATTTTTGAAAATAAAAATATTACCACCAGTTCATATCTAAAATTAAAAATATGACAAGCAATATATTTTTAAATGAAAAAAATATTACCAGCAATACATTTTTGAAAATAAAATTATTACCACCAGTTCATATCTAAAATTAAAAATATGACAAGCAATATATTTTTAAATGAAAAAAATATTACCAGCAATACATTTTTGAAAATAAAAATATTACCATCAGTTCATATCTAAAATTAAAAATATGAAAAGCAATATATTTTTAAATGAAAAAAATATTACCAGCAATACATTTTTAAAAACAAAAATGATACCAGCAATACATTTTTGAAAAAAGTATTACCAACAATTCATTTTTGACAAAGGAATATGACTAGCAATATATTACCAACAATACAATTTTGAAATTAAAATTTATATCCAGCAATACATTTTTAAAAAAATATATTACCAGCAACGTATTTTTATAAAATAAAAAAAATATTAACAGCAATGCATTTTTGAAGGAAAATAATATCATAAATATATTTTTGAAAAAAAAAGATAATACAATTTTTTTGGAAAAAATTATTGCCACCAACATATTTATAAAACCTAAATATTATTAGTAATACCTTTTTGAAAAAATAACATATTGCCAGTAGTAGATATTTGAAAAAAAATTATGCCACCAATATATTTTTATAAATAAAAATATTACCAGTAATAGATATTTGAAAAAAATTACCAGTAATATTTTTTTAAATTACCAGGAATACATTTTTAAAATAAATACATTACCAAGAATACATTTTTGAAAAAGAAATACTACAGCAATACATTTTAGAGATAAAAAATATTACCAGCAAGTAAAAAGTGCATATTATGTGTGTGTGTGTATGGTAGGTATATATTGACCTTAGAATTGAAGAGGTCAACATTATATCTTTCCGGGAATAATCCGCTCGAGAGAATGTTCCATAAAGTAACAAGTCTGCTTGGAATTTATGCCCCACAAAAGGAACACCGTTTTCACGACATGGCGTTTCCTTGCTGTGAGGATCTGAATTGGTGGGACCGAAGAATGTCACTTATTAGAATGTTTGCTATTGTAATAGGGATAGAATAGTGAGAGTCTTCCAAAGTTTGTAGAATATTTTTTACAGGGTGGATAAGATAATATCACCCAGAAGGCCGCGTTATCAAGACTGAGAATGAGGAATAGGCAACATCAGTCTAATTATAGAAGCAATACTACTAAGTCTGACATGGAGTTTGTGAAGATTGAACACGGCAGCATGAAACAGACTGACATCTTTGGTTTTTAATTCAAACATACATACATGCATATATATATATATATATATATATATATATATATATATATATATATATATATATATATATATATATATATATGCATGTATGTATGTTTGAATATATATATATCTATATATCTATATATCTATATATATATATATCTATATATATATATATATATATATATATATATATATATATATATATATATATATATATATATATATATATATATATTACATAGAACATAAATCCAAAGTTAACTCATTCGAATAGCTATTTGAAAAATGAAGAAAAAAGAACAAAAAAGAAAGGAAGAAGAGTACAAATTAATATTTAATTTATATGATATGTTTTAATAAATAAATTGAGCTCTTTTTGTGATTCAGTTTTAATTTTTATTATTATTAGGATTCACTTGGATTACTTACCAACGGATTATTACACACACACACACACACACACACACACACACACACACACATATATATATATATATATATAGATAGATATATATGAGTGTGTGTGTGTGTGAGTTTATGTATGTATATTTGTATATAAGAAGATATTTGCATATATATATATATATATATATATATATATATATATATATATATATATATATATATATATATATATATATATATATAATCATGCATCGTATCATGTATCTCGTGTATCATGCGAGTTCCTTTTCAGAGAGTTCAAATTACAACAGTCTAACCTCTTTCCCTCTATCTGTTTATTACATGTTCTAGTTAAAGAAGTTAAAAAGTAAAACAGAATGATAAAAGTATTGTTAGTATCGTAATACTCGTTGCGTAAACGAGTACATAAACAACTGAATGAGATACAGCTAAATATCATATAATCTTCATAATACGATACTACTATGTGTACATTTCATGCATTATTATTGGATACAGTTAAGTAATATATATATATATATATATATATATATATATATATATATATATATATATATATATATATATATATATATATATATATAATATATATATATATACTTTAAAAAAATCAAGAGATCAGTTGAATCCGTTAACTTAATATCAAACTTAAGTAATCATCAGGCGATCTTTAGCAACTGACCTGCCAACTCTTATTTTTAAATTGCAGGTCAATTGATAAACATCGCCTTAGGATACATTTAGTTTGAAACCATGGTACCTTATCCAACTTATTCCCTGACTTTTTAAGTTAAAAGCTATACATATTTTTACATTTGTTTTATTTTTTCATACGTGTATTGAGCACTTTTTAATATAACTTTTCTCTGGTCGGATTCAACGCTGACCATTAGTCTTTTAAGTATATATATATATATATATATATATATATATATATATATATATATATATATATATATATATATATGCGTATGTCTGTTTGTGGGTGTTGTGTATTGTCAGCAACTTTCCTTTAATGCATGTTAGTTTGAAGATCAGATATATAATTATTTTGAGAATTGTTTTTAAACATGGCGTTTCCTGATGGCTCAAGGTTACGAAAGCATTTTCTGGTATGATGTATACGAATAAATTATGCGATTAAAGCAACTACGTTATTTACAGTCAGGGCGGAGTTTGGTTTCATCGGTGTCTTATTTTCTGTGTTTAAGCGTTATGTTGATGGAATGTTTCCAGAATTTATGTAATGTAATTTTCGATTTCATATGTTTTCTCAGTATAATTATTAATCATCAAATATATATTGATTTTTATGGTCTGATAAGAGTTTTCACACAAATTGTATATTCGATCTTAGAAGAACTATTCGTATTTCTATTCCCTGCATATTTCATTTTGTCTGAGTGCTTAAACTCTCAATTTTTATTGTTTAGAATGCATATATAACATGTATGGTTGGTTTGGTTTATTTTGTTTTACGGCATATCAAACTTACTGGGTTATTTAATGCCAACAAAATTTTTTATTGCTGGTAATATTTTGTTTTGCCAAAAATCTGTTTCTGGTAATATTTTTCATTCAAAATTGTATTGCTGTTAATAATATTTTTTCAAAAATGTATTGCTGGTAATAGGTAACTATTTGCCCATAGCTGGGACCCTAAAAGGTGCTACCACCCTGGGTCAGCGTGGACCTGAGAACACCAGCAATTAAGAGGTGGTTCCACGCTACCCAAAACCTCCTGATCAGAAGTGGATGTAGTTTATCGTCTTACCCAGGACGCGTATGTTGTTTAACGTCTTACCCAGGACATATAACATGTATGAGAGGACTTTAAGTTAAAATGTACATCAGATGGGTTGCCACAATTTTTGTACTTTAGGAATAAATATCCTGTACATCGGATGGGTTTAACGTAAAAGATGACGGGTTCCTCATAGAACATTAGAAATTGTCACTCCCAGAAACTCTTTTATAGAATATAATTTATTGAGAACTAGCTTAAAAGCCGCCCAATCAAGCGGTATTTAAGCAAGTTCTTGCGGAGTGCTCTTGATTGGGACTTCATCACGTTAGGTAGCGAGGTAAAGATGTGAAAGGAAACAAGAAACTACAGAATTCAAAATGAATCGCCGCATTTAAGTATTACATTAATATTTAATTTATCTTTTAAATGTTCAACAATAATTCTTCTGTCGCCACTTAATTTAAAGATGATTTCTTGTAAGGTGCTTACTTTCAAAACAAGCAATTATTTTTATTTCATGTATGACTTTTACTGGACATCGCAAGTGATATCAATTATATCCAAATTTATTCACAAGTTATAAAAATTGTTACCCTACAAAAATAAAATTGTCACCGAAAAATCAGATAAAAGTAATCGCCGAAATCAATCGCAGAAATGTAAATTTGGGAATCCAAAATTTCAGGATTCGACCCGAAATATGTTTAATTTGCTCAAGGAACCAGCCTGATTTCAAAATGGTATGAGATGTTGGGCTACAGCCTTTAGAAATAAAGTT
>OZ038505.1:4947093-4974593 GCA_964036315.1 Acanthosepion esculentum
TAAGAACATAGCAAATAATAATGATGAAAGCATTGACTTTACAGACCCATGGACCCATCTCAGCTAAGTAGAAACAAAGGTAACCTGTAGATCTATTTAGATGAAACCTGAAAATCGATTTCGATGAAACCTAAATAGGTAGTTCCTGGGTCTTTAGGATATATATATATATATATATATATATATATATATATATATATATATATATATATATATATATATATATATACATAAAACCATTTATTCTACATTCAACATCGTCACTTGATAAGACTCCAGAAGGGTTGAAACAAAATCGCTATTTTTGTAGTGATTTTATGACATATTTATGTTATAATATTTAACTAAATAATTTTATACACATATATATATATATGTGTGTGTGTGTGTGTGTGTGTGTGTGTGTTAGATCATGGTGCATGTTGTCTTTAATACTATATTGACGTTCATATTCTTTACTAAAAGTCGTTTGCTCTACCTCCAAAGCAGTTACGTGATATATCAATTTAGATGTAGAGTGAAACTGACTATTTGGGACAGACGAACTTGCGTTTGGAGACAATACTTGCCTTCCTTTCTAAGACAGGTGGATATCGCAACAGTAATCGCTCGACTCAGTCAGTTTGTCGACGATTGGAATTAATTTGAGTTGCACTTCTGAATATTGTGACGGAGACGTCAGTATGCGGCACAGGGCACGATCGCTTAAACAATTAAAGTTTCTACAAGAGATCAGATATCAAACTTCATCAATCGACTTTTTCCTTGATTGAAGAATATTCTTCTGTATCTCACGTGTGACTTTTGAGATAAATAATTTTCCGCTTTACTCCCAATATTTTACACTGATTTGTAGTTTCAGGAATACATTTCTTTAATCCTGGCTTCTGATTTACCGGCACCCCGTTTTAACCTTTTTCAGTTTCGCTATTTTGATTATTATTCTTCCAACGATTTATTCTGAAGAAGCTTTGCTCGAAAATGTTTCCTTCAATAAATGTAGTTCATCATTCTTAAAATCCCATATATATATATGCTGCTCTGCACAAATTTTATATATATATATATATATATATATATATATATATATATATATATATATATATATATATATATATATATATATATATAAATTTTGGCAATAAAGTCATAATAAAAATGCAAAGTGTTGAAGCAGGTGTCTTGCAGTTCGAAGAGTATCGGTAATTAATTTACGATTTTTTACCATCGCATTTTATTCTTATTAACCAGAATTAACCAAAACCATTTTAATAATAACAACGATAATATAATAATAATAATAACAATAATATATATATATATATATATATATATATATATATGTAATCCCATATATATATGCTGCTGTGCACAATTATTATATATATATATATATATATATATATATATATATATATATATATATATATATATATATTGTTATTACTATTATTATTGCTTTTTTTACTATTGCTTTACTTTTTTACAATAACTTTATTGCCAAAATTTATATATATATATATAATCATTTTTCTTGTTTTCGCACAAGAGCTTTCTTTTTTGGGCACAGTGTTTGTAGAAACTGTTCAAATCTTCCATAGTTCAGAGCCCTTTCGTCTATACTTTTAGCCATTATCAAGGATGATTTTATTTTTCAGTTTAATTGTGTGTGTGCGTTATGTGTATGTTTTTGTGTGTGATGGAGATGTTTTTATTTTTCGAACACGGTTAACACATTGTGGCCTTGTTGGTAGTTAATATTGTTAAGAGTTGGCTTATTTATTTTTAGGGCTTCCATTATTTTTAATCTTTTTTACAGGTGGATGAGGTTATTTTGGTTGTGTTTACTACTAGTGAGTTTAGAATGGAGTCTGGTAGGTTTGTGTGTGCGTTTAAATGGGTTCTAATGAAGCTCTGGCCAGAAAGATGTAACATCAAGCGTCTGGATAGGCATGTAGTTGTGTGACCAATGTAATTATGAATTCCGTTTGATCAGGAACAGAGTTACTTACGGAGCATTTGAACTCATAGATAATGTTCGTTCGTTGTAATTTTTACTTAGCTGTTGTGTTGTTATTTTGAGGATAAGTTTAGCTGTCTTAAACTTTTTATAGACGGTAATTAATTGAAGTTGGGGTAGTGTATATATTTAGAAATATTATAAAAACAATTCTAAGTATATATATATATTGTTGTGGTAGGATCCACCTAATCTGCATAGGTGACTACCAACTATATAAATAGTGGTTGGTACCGGAAGACGAGAGAAGAGGAATCACGAGATCCAACTAGAGACTCTGATCGACTGCGACTAGTCAACACATTCTCCAGGAACGTCTTCCCAGAAATATACAGAAATACTATATGTACTTATTGTGTACACTTTCTTGTTATAATACATTCTTGTTCTAAGTACATTTTGTGTTGCATTATTATTCCATGCAATAGGCGAGATTCAACAGTGAGTCAAGACTCAACATATATATATATATATATATATATATATATATATATATATATATATATATATGAAAAGGCGAAGAGAATGAAAGCAAACAACCTTTTAAAGATGACACTAAACGCATCCCCTACAGAGAAAGAGAGAGAGAGAGAGAAAGAGCGAGAGAGAGAGAAAGATCAAGAGATTGAGAGTGAGAGAGAGATGAGAATGGATATGCGAGAATGCATAACAGCAGATAGATCCAGGCTCAAATGCGAGCATATATCTCTATGATGTTTCTGGGTCGTGAGACCGAATAGAATTTAAAATCTTTATCCGATTCTCTTTAGATATTTCAAGCCCAAAAGCGGCCTTGCTGGTCTCCTGTCACCTTATGCTTTTTCCCCTTCATCTTGTCAGCAACTGCAAAGTCGATGCTTCTTCACAATAACATTTGACAAATCATAGTCACGCGACGTCCGAAGCCAAGATTGGCCAGAAAATTATAGGAGGTTGGAGGATGTAGAAAAACGAGAGATAAAGGCAGACTAAATACCAGCATCATTATGCCTTTGTACACTCTTTGAACTCTTCAGCACTAGGCTTCAGTTCCGGAGGTTTTTCACTCGAGATGACTGGCATGACGTAACCTGTGTGCTGATTCATGGAGCCTAATTTACGATACAACACGCCAGTCTGAACAAATGAGCGTGGATTACGCGCTGAGCAGAAGCATTCAGAAATGTATGGGGTGGATGCTACATTAGCTGGGGTGGGTAAAACACTCGTATTTCTACAGAATTAGTCAAAACTCTAAGTAGGTATATGTATGCATGTGTGTTTGTGTGAATGAGTGATTGATTTTGTGTTTATGATTATATATATATATATATATATATATATATATATATATATATATATATATATATATATGAATGAGTGTATTTGCGTGTGTGTGTATGTATGTTTAATATATTCCAAAATGATACATCATTGCAAAAGAGCAAAAACGCCGTATATGCAAATAAATTATATAATTCCAAGTTAATATATATATATATCTTGTTTATATTTGGCGTGCATTTGTATTTTTTTAAGACAATTATGCTATTGTTTTATGTGTGTGTTCTGTATCCACTGAAGTGGTCAAGAAAAAGATGAAGTAAAATCCCTGAAGACACATGAAGAAGTCGCCAAAAACATGGATATTTCTCGTGGTTCACTCACAGGATTTAGATTTAAAACCATAAACAATATATACACATACATATGATCCGATGCCCTGGCTAGTTACCATGAGCTCCTTGATAAAATTAAAAGTTTAATCTGCAAGATTATTGGTCCTGGTCTGCCGTCTCACTTCCAGTCACATTAGCCATCGCCGCAATTTTTCTTTTCTATGATTTTCGCTAAATAGTTTCCTGGTTATTTTTCGAATGGGCTCTTCGCTATAGTATTTTGAATTGAAGTGCAACACTAGACTGACGTCGAGATCTCGATGGCTTACAGTTGAGCTGGCTAGATGTATCCCTAACGTCTATGCTAATAGTTTTTTTTTCTTGCTCTTATCGAATGTTGAACTCATTTCCGACTCCATGCTTTCCAGCCAACTTTAATCTGCAAAAGTTTAAATGCAATGTCAATCACTATCTACAGTTTACCTGATTACCCTCTTTCTGCTCATCATTAATGTTTCTGTTACTAATTGTTCTACACCTGTAATTCCTTGTGTCTTAGTGGCTTTACTGCTTTGCTTGGGATGATTCCAATTTCGGCCGTTTTACGCTCCGGCCTTCTTCAGGTGGTTGGAATGTCAAACTGAACCATTTATTTCGCTCACTAGGGTAGACTGTTCTAGTCTCACGTGCCATGTCTAATTGATGTCAGTTATCAGTTACCTCCAACTTCTCCCCCGCCATAACCAGGTATTGAACTCACACTATTTGGGTCCTGTCACTGGATCTAACTAACGCCTTTATCCACTGTGCCATGTGTCCTTGACGACATTCCAACCACCTGATGAAGACCGGAGCGTACAACGGCCGAAACTTTGTAATAAATATGGCGACAAATATGAGGACAATAGTCCGAAAAATGTTAATAGTGTACATAATACTTCATCTCAGAAAAATATACAAAAATATGAGAGCTGCTCTCCAGTGTGTCTATCCAAATGCACCTCATCAGGTGAAGAACATTTTGAAGGGGATCCAGTCTACCGCAATCAATGACTTCGTTTCGTTGGACGAGAGGTTTTTTTTCAATGTGAAGATTGGTCAGCTACCAAAGGGATAGGTTTTACATCAATTCACAAGGATATATTCCTGAATTTGTCAGGTCATTACAATCGACATGACCCAGCTTGTTTATAGTTTTGTGTTGCTGTTCTTTGCGATCATTCGGAATCATCATTCATTGAAGAACCTTGAAATTGAACAGCAGACTTGACCAGCAAATGAAGAAAATAGAGATATGTAACCCTGGTCGGCAGCGTCAAGTGGAACTCGGTATGACTTCACTAAACGTCTGTTTTGGGGCGTAGTTTTTATAAACGTGAATGATAGTTGCTTGCTATTCACTAATCCTACAGAACGAAACAGCCGCTTGTGATTGCAAATAGTGTCATGATGAAATTTTGTACTCTCAATGGGGCTATTACTTGAACGTCTTTGGGGATGGGACAAAAGGTCAACCTAGACCTCAAGTAAAACACTTATGTGTGATTCATCGATACACAAACAATATATATATGTTGTTTTGAATGTCAAAGACAACATAGTCCTGCATATTCTCTTTTGAATTTTCTCATATTTTCTCATGAAACTTTTTAAAAGAAAAGTTGCTGCCAAATTACACACACACACACACACACACACACACACACACACACACACACACACACACACATATATATATATATATATATATATATATATATATATATATATATATATATATATAACCTAAGGTTTATATTAGATTTGCTCTACTTCGTGTATTGAGCAATTTACGTAGTTACTTTTACTCGTTTTGGAGGTTTGTTTCTTTGGACACTGAGCTTGAATTCTGGACGATTGTTTTCGCCTCAATTTCATGTTTTTAGTTCTTTCTTTTTTTATCCCTCATTTTTCCTTCAGCACTGATTTGTTCAATCACAAGCCGAAATACCTAAGTTTTTTCCAAACGAGTACCATTATATATATATATATATATATATATAAATATAAATATATATATATATATATATATATATATATATATATATATATATATATATATATATATATATATATATCGGTTTTGTAGTGCGTATTCAATTTATGTAACGTAAATCATTCAAACGAAAAACAAATACTGAAGCTAGTTATATGGCGAGAATCACTCTCACAAGCAATATTTAATAATAAATTACAACCAACTTCGAATCTGTTAATGAATGGTGTGATCCTTGTTCATAAATTCCGGGCTTATCTGGTTTTATTTTTTGTACGAGCCGACTAGATGTATGTATGTATATATATATATATATATATATATATATATATATGTGCGTGTGTGTGTGTTTGAATGTCTTGTGGCAAACTTATCGGATATATATATATATATATATATATATATATATATATATATATATATATAGTAATTCGTCGAGCCTCGTATAATCATCAACAAAATGCAGAAAGCACTGGACGGTCGTTTCCTATCTGGCACTTATCAGCAGTTTGCATCAACTACCAAGAATCCGGAGGCGTTTCGATACAACGCAAACGTCATACCAACTGTACCACAGGCCTCGGTGACGTAGAAGACAAAACCAGGATCTATATAGCGTCTCTGCTCACTCAGTTCCGCAGCGATACTCATCCAAGTATTCAGATAACCTCGGAACAGTGCGGTAGTGGATGCGCACTGCTGATGTGTCCAAGAGAGGGCGAAATGGCTGTCCAGTGCTTTCTACATTATGTTGAGGATTATTCTTGACTCGACGAATTACTAGATGATTCGCCTAAATCTCCCAAATAATCACACACATACACACAAACACAGATATATATATATATATATATATATATATATATATATATATATATATATATATATATATATATATATATATATATATATGTATATATATATATGAGATAGAAATTTTGGGGTATTAGTATACTCATTTATACTAATGCACCGAATCTAGAAGAATCCCCAAAATAATGCAGGAAGCAATTGATGGCCGTTTCGTCCTATTTGGGACTCATCAACTAAGTTACTATAAAATGCAAGAATCATACCACTGGAACAACAGGACTCGGTGACAAAAAAGAAGCTGATTAGACTCTATATAACGCCTCTACTCACTATGTTCCGTGGTGATACTCCTCCAAGTATTCGAAACCCAACGGCTTGTGCCCCAGGAGGCACGTCTTCTTTCTCCAAGACGATACCACCTAAGCATTTGGATCAAGTAATGATATACAAGTGATAGAATTTGGGGGGGCATCAGAATAAGTATTTATTGTATTTCATCGAGTCTAGAAGAAACCTATAATAATACTACTAATAATAATACTAACATTAATAATAATAATAATAATAACAATAATAACAATAATAATAATAATAATAATTTCCCTACAGTTAAGACAGTTATTGTTCACATGGTTCTAATCTCATTTGGTTAGAGGTGTAAAATATAAGTATTTTGTCATAGTGGATTAAGATGAGCCACATCTTTTCAGTATCACAATTATCTATTGCCATTTTGTTCGGCCTCTCAAGGTCTGTCGCACTGAGTATTACGCTTCATGAGATAGTATTGTAACTAATAATATGACCGGGTGTCGAAATCATTGCGTTTTTCAAATTTGAAGGTTGTGAAAATCATGTTAGCTTGGGAGTATGCAGTTATCGGATTTTTGGGGTCTGTAAAATGATGACTAATCAACAAAGCGTAGTTAATTAGGAGATTGTTTCGCACTTTAAAGTGATTCAGATTCATGCGGGAGAAATATGTTCGCATTTACAATTTCTATTGATAACTGACTAACCATTATGGATATAATCCAAATTTCTGCAAAATCTTTAAGCTTTCATAAATTATCCCAGGGAAACAGAAACAACGCTGATTTTTTTTCACACAGAAGAGGGTACATTCAAGAGCGGGAAAAAGAGAGAATATAGTGAGATGGATAGATGAGAACGGACTGTGATAGATAGAAAGATGTGGAGAGATAGATAGATATGAACAGACTGAGCTAGATATGAACAGGCGTTTTTATATATATATATATATATATATATATATATATATATATATATATATATATATATATATATATATAAAAATAAAAAAAATTATAGAAATTATTAGGAGGATTTGATAATTATAATTAAGTACTTCATCGAGTCTGAAACTTCAAAAGAATGCAGAAAGCACTGGAAGGCCGTTTCGTCCTATATGTGGGACTCATCAGCAGTGCGCATCCAATATCGAGAATTGAAACCCTGACAGTTAGGTTATCAAGCAAACGTCATACCAATTGTTCAACGGGCCTCGGCGACGAAGAGGTAGCAAATCAGACTCAATACTGTGCCGCTCGCTCACATATTCCGTGGTGGAACTCACCTGAGATTCTCTCTAACCATAGGAATATATTTACGTCGTGGTATTTCTTGGCGCGCTTGATATTTTGATCATCAGTTCTTACTTTTGCAATATGAATTTCTGGCAAATCTTGTTCTATTTTAAAAGCGTCTAATAATTTCCATATTGTGAGATGATGGGACGTCACTTGTTGCCTGAATGTCCTATGCCATCCTTCAAGCGTGTTATTAGTTCTAAGTAAACTAGCATTGACTCTCTCAAATCAAGATCACATATGCATTTCAAACATAGGTATTTCGAATAATTATTATTTAGTATAATTGTTCTTTCAATTAATATTCAGTCGAGCAATTTTCAATTCGAATAAAAGTTTTTCGAATAATTGTTTTGAACAATTATTTTCGAAATAATTTCTCGATTGACACGAGTTAAATGATTGACAATTCGATGCATCATCGTCTGCAAAAAGTAGATCATGTATTTTGCATGTACTCAAAACTATTTACCATGAGATATGCAATTATTCAACCGTTTTCCAGTTATATGGATTAATTTGTTTATTCATTATCGTTTATCAACCTTTTACAGGTTATTTAAAGCAAGGAATGATTTTTTGCTTGTTCGGATTGGTTGTAGCCAATAATGATTCTCTAATATAAATCCCACTAATTAACCCATGGAGAGGGAGAGAAAAAGTGAAATCATAGCTTTCCCTTGGGTATTTATACAAAATTGAATGTAACGATCACTGCAGGCATTGAAACCCGATTGTTGCATTTCCAATGGAAAGCAGAACACAAAACACACATCAAAGCTTAAAGAACATGGTATTTCCAAAAATGAAAATAACAGTGACATCTCATTTTAACGGATATCTTTACGACAATTACTAAAAAATATCTTTAAATAGGAAAAAGTTAATTCATTCAACATAATCGAAAGTGGCTTCAACCTGGCCTCCAGGCGACTTTGCAATTTCCTGTAACTTTTCTGCATGGTTTCCTTGTTTAAATTCCTGAATGCTGCCGTAGCCCTGGCTTTCAGTTCATCTTCGCTGTTAGAAGTATATATGTTGGTCTCTCGTCAGATGTGCTCCAACCCTAATAGTCAAGGGAATTGCAATTTGTATCTTAGCCATGGGCGTCCTACATTCCTGTAGCCCAGATCTAACTGGCTGTACATTAGGATCTTGAGTATCCTGTCATCGGACATTCTCAAGACATGACCAGTCCACCGTAATTGAGACTATATGAGAAAAGACTCGATTCCTCCAATATTACACCTGTTAAACAGGTTTACGTTATATGTCCTATCTTGAAGGTTAACTCCACAGATTGCACGCAGACAGCTTTTATGGAAAACATCTAGCTGGCGTATATGGTACCTGTTTGGAGTCCACGACTCTGAGACACACAAGAGGATGGAAAGTACAACAGCGCTGTAAACCCGAATTTTCGTATCCAGTCGAATACAAGCGATGGTGAAGTTTGCCGAAAGCACTGGTAGCCTTAACAATCCGATGCATGATTTCATAATCTAAAGTTCGACTGTAGTTGACGTTGCTACCAAGATAGATGAAAGACTTTACATAGTTCAGGGTTTTGTCTTCTACTTTAAATGGTCTCTCTGGAAATTTGTAGACTGGTGGTTTTTGTTTCTCACCACGCAATTGCTTCAGAGTAGGACAAGGTTGGTGCACAACTTCAGTTTTCTTTATGCTAAGTGTAAGACAAAATGTTTTACATGCAACAGAGAAACGATTTATTAGATGTTGGGCCTCCTCAAAGGATGTCGCTACAAGAGCCGCATCATCAGCAAACAACAAATCACGAATAATTTGCGTACGAAGGTGAGTCTTGGCTTTGAAGCGCTGATGATTGAAGAGTCCACCAGTTGCTCGAAACTGAAACTTGACGCCATTCTCTGTGTCTGCAAATGCATATTTCAGCATCACCGAGAAGAAAAGGCCAAAAAGGACAAGGGCCATGACACAATCTTGCTTGGTGCCATTTGTGACATTAAAGGTTTCCGACATCATACCATCAGACACGATATTAGCATTCATTCCTTCATGAAAGGAGATGATGATATTTAGCATGTTTTCAGGGATGTCGAGTTTCCTCAAGACTTGGCAAAGAGTCTCTCAATTCACAGTGTCAAAGGCCTTCGTCAAGTCCGCAAACACAACTCCTGTTTTTTCTCGCGAACCTTCTCTGCAACTTGACGAAGTGAAAATATCATGTAAATGGTGCCACGACCCGACCGAAAACCACACTGCGATTCAGGATAGATGTCGTCAACACGGTGTATAATGATTCTGTTTAGAATCAGTCTCACTAGGATTTTGACTGCAATT
The DNA here is from genome assembly GCA_964036315.1 of Acanthosepion esculentum. NCBI lineage: Eukaryota > Metazoa > Mollusca > Cephalopoda > Sepiida > Sepiidae > Acanthosepion > Acanthosepion esculentum. The sequence goes on from OZ038505.1 coordinate 4,957,492, forward strand.
GAAAGTAATGATATCCACCGATGATTATCACAGACACACCTTGTTTTTGTAGAGGTGTTTGATAGAGGCGTCTTTATAATCCTGTGGGACACAGTCTGCCTTCCATATCTCCACGAAAAGGAGATGTAACGTTTTACCAGCTTTTGCCTACCGAAGTGGTATTTAACACAGTTCGAAATGTTCTTTCCAGCGACTTATTGTCTGACTTATCCGTCAAGAGAGTTTCACCATCTTCTGTGGAGATAGGAGAAACACCACATTTCTGAGGACCGAAAATGCTCTTGAGGCCAGCATAGAAAGCCTTTAGATCCTTTCTATCGGAAGATTCTTGGAGTTCAGTGGCCTTTTCAGATCACCAACGCTCTTTCATGGCTCTGAGAGCTCGTTGAACCTGACTTTTGCACTTCTTGTAAGCGATCTTCTCATCGGACGAGTTCTTGTCCTCAATCCAAGCTTTATGAGAAGAGTGCAATTGACCTATAAGCTACTGAACTTCTGTATTATTGTCATCAAACCAGTCTTAATGTTGACGATATGGCAGGCCGAGAACCTCCAAGGATGTAGAATATGTTGCGTCACGCAGAGCCTTCCAAGATGATTCTATATCATTCGTAATATTTACAGAATCAAGTACAGCAACAAATTTGTCAGAGAGCTCAATTTTTGTTTCAGTCGATTTAAGAGTCAGTACTTAAGAGTGCCTGGGCACTGTAGATTTTATAATCCTTCGCTTTTGCAGATGCAGTGTAGACTTACTTCGAAGTAGAGCGTGATCTGAGAGATAGCATGCTGTGTGGAATGAACGCGTTATCTTAAAATCTTTTATGTCCCGTCTTTTGGTGATGACGTAGTCGATCAAATGCCAGTCTTTCGAACGAGGATGCATCCACGTGGTCTTACAACAGTTGGGTTGCTCTCGAAGGTATTAGTGATACTAAGGTCAAATTCCTTCAAATTCCTTGCAGATAGCGAGAAGGCGTAATCCATTAGAATTCACATGACCACTATCATGGCGACCTAAAACGCCCCTCCAAGAATGATAATCATTGCCAACACGATCACTGAAATCAACTGTAAGGACAAATTTATCCTTATGTTGGACTTTGGAGATGACATCCCGAAGAAGATTGCAGAAATCATCTTTTTCTTCAGCTGAACAACCTAAGGTTGGCGTGTAGCAGCTAACCATCGTCACACGGTTGTTGCTTTCCAGATTGAGGGTTAATTCCATTATGCGATCAGATAAACCTTTAGGTAAGGAAGGCAGTGAGTGAGATAGGCCCACCATCTCAAAATATCAAATTTGTCTGGACTTATATATTAAGTAAATCAATATCTAAAAATTTATTCTTCGCATCGCTTGATAATGGAACGGAACTTTAAATTTTAAGTTTAAATTTTTGTGAATGAAATTTGAATTGAGTTTCAGTTTTGAAATAAGGGAATTTCGCTGTTGACATATATATATATATATATATATATATATATATATATATATATATATATATGAGTTAACGCACATTACCCAGTATTAATAAATTAGTGTCCGATGTAATATAACAGAGCTATTAAACATATATTAATAAATGTACATTTTGTCCTCATCAGTAGCACGACTTGGAGTTTAATGAACAGCGAAATCTGTAGGCGCCGAGTAGAGGTTGATGATTACATAATTCCAATTTTATTTGTAAAAAAATAGCGCAGTCCATATATTAAACGGGGTTTCCTGGGTTTTAAAAATACAAATCTGTAATTAAAATAGGCGGGATTTATATTTAAACCATACGGGGATTAATTGTTATATTCATATTTAAATATGGGGATGATTTCGGAAAAATAAGTTATTTAAAATAAACAAACCTAAATCTATAAAAAAGACGCAAAAATGAATCTAAACATCCTCCTACTAGCTTAACCAATTTGTATATATCCGTCGAATTTAGATTATCTACTATGCGTTGTCCATGATACTCGGGTTGATCTCCCAGTGAGGATATATATATATATATATATATATATATATATATATATATATATATATATATATATATATATATGTATATATATATATATATATATATATATATATGTATATATATATATATATATATATATATATATATATATATATATATGTATATATATATATATATATATATATATATATATATATATATATATATATGTATATATATGTATATATATATATGTATATATATATATATATATATATATATATATATATATATATTTATATGTTGTCATCCACAAACAGACAGTTTGGCTGTATCACAGCTCATCAGTGTGGCTAGACGTCCGGCTGCCTCTAGTTCGGATCGAACTGGCGTTAGTCGGGATTCTACCCCTAAGCCGTTGGCGCACGGCAGAGATGGAGGTGAATTTAAGCGTATTTATTTTTAAATAAACACACAGTGACTGAGAAAACTAGATTGATTTTACCGAAGGGTCTTGCATTATTAGCAGTAATAGTCACTGTTAACAAACTGACATTTCCTCCCCAGAGAGCTCAACCGAAATAAATTTTTCAGGACCATATATATTGTCATCCACACTGTTTCGCTGTATCACAACTCATCACGTATAAAGGTAAAAGACAATAGGTAAACTGAATTATTAGCCGACGCGTTTCGTCCAGTGTGGACTTTTTCAAGGCAAAAAAGAAATGCATTTATAAAAAACTATTGACAAATAACAAAATATACTTAGCAACTAGAACAATTTAGAAAACACTATTAGATACATATTGTCAAATGAAAATTACGTCAAGTTAGCTCTGAAAATTGTTCATATATATATATATATATATATATATATATATATATATATATATATATATATATATATATATATATATTTAATAATAATAATTATTATTATTATTATTATGAAAACAGATACTTTAAAATACTACGTTTTTAACTCATCAGACGAAATAATTTCACAAAAATAAAATGGATAAAATTTTTACCAGGCACAAAAGTATTTTTATATATAAAAAAATCTTAAATGCACATTCTTCTCCTACTCCTTCATCTATTCTCTTCCCCCATTTTGAATGCATATCCCACTTTTGTTTTTTTTACAAATATTTTTGTGCCTGATAAAATCTTTGTCAATTTATTTTTGTGAAAATGCATGGTCTGATGCTTTAAACCACGTAGCAATTCTAATTAATGAAATAAAATATTACCAAGATCATTTAAACTCTCTGTTTCCATAATAATTATTATTTGCTCCGTTATTGCATTGAACTCTCTGGATCTTTGGTATTATCTATAAGGATTACCAAATATATCATTATATATATATATATATATATATATATATATATATATATATATATATATATATATATATATATATATATATATATATATACATGAATTTGCATCAAATTCAGATCAAGGATGGATCGGAATCAGAAAGGATAATGGACAAATAGAAAATATTTATAAATCTAATATATTTCACTTTTATTAAATCTTCACCAGAGAATGAGATATGGAGAAAAAGAAATAAATTCTGTTATTTGTATTTTTGTATTACTTGATTTTCCTGCCTTAACCAGACTTCATGTACACGTTAAAACAACGTTAGTATAATATCTGAATTCAAGGATAGACGACACGTTCTTTCGAAGTTTCAAGAAATTAACTGATTCCAAGCCTAACTGTAAAAACTTAAATATTAATTTATGTATGTAAAGTGTATCATTATTCAAGCCCGTTTATGTCGGATTCGGATTATAATGTCTAAGTGTGTGTGTGTGTGGCTATATATCTGGTAGACATTATGTTTCGTGGTTTTCCGCATGTTGATTTGGTAACGTTTTTATGTAAACATAATTTGTGGTAGATAACATATATTAGATTCTTTAAGATTGTTTTTCGATATAATATATTCTATCATATGTATACATGGCCACTCGTATTCGACGATACCCGTCTAGTAGGGCGGCTAGCTAATCCCTACTGCAGACACTTACTCAGGCATATTTGTGTTTATTCAACAGCCACAGAGCTCACCTATGTTTTATACTGCAACTATGTTGAGCAGACCTTAGTTACAGTTTCTGGGAGAGAGCGTGTTATCTTGAGTGATCAACAATCGGGACAAGACGACATTTTCACTCACGTCGGCCACGATGACAATTTCACTCACAAGGCTTGTGTATGGGTTTTTGTCTAACCCTTCGATAATATCAGGAAATCTAGTTCCTACCAAAATCGACCATAGTGAGATTCGAACCCAGGTCTCATGGTCAGAATGCGAACGTTCGAACCACGCGGCCACGTGCCCAAAATACACATAAACACGCACACACACACTCACACATACATACATACATGTGTGTGTGTGTGTGTGTGTGTGTGTGTGTGTGTGTGTGTGTGTGTGTGTGTGTGTGTGTGTGTGTGTGTGTGTGTGTGTGTGTGTGTGTGTGTGGTTTGGTCAGTAATACAAAAATATTCTTCATTATATTTGTATTACTGTCCAAACAAGACACACACACACACACTCACACATGCATACACGCGTACACTCACGCGCGCACACAAAAACACACATACATACACACATACACACATATATTCATATATAGGGCGTGGCCTTGTGAGTGAATTTAGGTATACGGAATTCTGAGCCCGCTGGCCTTGTTCAAAATGTTGATCACGCTAGATAACACTCTCTCTCCCAGAAGCTGTAACTAATATCAGCATAGTAGCAGTTTAAACCACTGGTGGGCTCCGTGGGTGTTGAGCAAACACAAATGTGCCTGAGGAAGCGTCTGCATAAGGGATTGGTAAGCCGCCCCAATAGACGGGTATCCTCGAATACGAGTGGGCAGCTATTATATATATATATATATATATATATATATATATATATATATATATATATATATATATATAGTCACACAAAGAGATTTTGTTGAATAATTTTTTATAAAGACTTTCTAGAGATGATTAATCCAGAATGGTTACGGATTTCTCTCGTTAACTTACACCAAGATATTTACTTTACGTTAATCCGTAACGTGGACTGACAAATTAAAACATTGCGACACATCATCACAACCCGTAATGTAGGCTATGAATATGCGTGCAATGGTACCCTAAAGATGGGCAGTTATTTAATACAGCGAAACCGATGGCTTAATGGAGAGAAAGTTCAGGGTCAAATGTATTGTGTTTCTCTGATGTTCAAAATGGAGCCTGGATACCTAAAAGAAAAAAATAACTTTGAAGCTATTCTTTTTTCGTAGAGTTCGGATACTGAGTAGTGTCACTATTGGGAAATCCGCCACGCTCTCAGCTACAAAACAGACTGAAAGTTATATGTATGTATAATAAGATATTCTTGATTATAATTGCTAGACTCGTTGTCTGCAGAGTTATCAGTTAATATAATCTAAACTAGATGCCCACATTAAATAATGTCTCAGTGTGCAAATATGTAATTATATATGCGTACAAGCTTAAAGCAGTATCAAATAGGCAACATGGAGCTTCCTAGAATGTCTGCCTGTAAAGAAAGAAAACAAATATAAAAAGAAGAGAATAAAGAAGGAAATAAGAAGATATAGGGAAAAAGAGAGATAGAAATGAAATGAATGAAAATAAAAATAAAGAAAGGGAAGTAAAGTAAGAACTAAAGGGAATCAGTAGAAAAATGAGAAAAAGAAATAAAGAAGAAACACAGAAAGCCTGGCAGAGAGGAGATAAGTAGATAAGTAAATAGAATGAAAGGAACAAAAACCAAAGTATTAATTAAATGAATGTAATAAAGAAAGAAAGACAGAAAGAAAAAAGAAAAAAAAAGAACTAAGAAAAAAGGAAGAAAGAAAGTATGGACAGAGAAAGTGAGAAATATTTGAGAAACGAAGAAAGAAGAAAGAAAGAAAGAAAAAAGAAAAGAAAGAAAGTAAGAGCAGAGAAAGAAAAATAGTTGAGAAACGAATAAAGAAAAAAGAACTAAGAAAAGAGAAAAGAAAGAAAGTAAGGGCAGAGAAACAAAGAAATAGTTGAGAAACGAAGAAAGAAAAAAGAAAAAAAGAACTAAGAAAAGAGAAAAGAAAGAAAGTAAGGGCAGAGAGAGAAAGAAATAGTTGAGAAAAGAAGAAAGAAAAAAGAAAAAAAGAACTAAGAAAAGAGAAAAGAAAGAAAGTATGGGCAGAGAGAGAAATAAATAGTTGAGAAACGAAGAAAGAAAAAAGAAAAAAAGAACTAAGAAAAGAGAAAAGAAAGAAAGTAAGGGCAGAGAGAGAAAGAAATAGTTGAGAAACGAAGAAAGAAAAAAGAAAAAAAGAACTAAGAAAAGAGAAAAGAAAGAAAGTAAGGGCAGAGAGAGAAAGAAATAGTTGAGAAAAGAAGAAAGAAAAAAGAACTAAGAAAAAAAAAGACAGAAAGTAACGGCTGAGAAATAGTTGAGAAACGAAGAAAGAAAGAATGATTCAATGTACGGAGGGAGCAAGAAATAGTGGGCATAAGGAGAAAGAAAGACAAAAGCAAACAACGGAAAAGAAAAAGAGCAGATGAGAAAGAAATAAAGAAACGAAAGAAAGGGCAGAGAAAGCGATAAATAATGGAAACAAAAAGGATTGAAAGGTAGAAAGAATGAAAGAAACAAGACACAAAGCCATAATTAGTGGAGACGAGAAGAAAGAAAGGCCAAAGAAAGAAAGAAAAAATAAGAAAGAGCAGGTAAGAAAAAAAATTACGAAATAAAATAGGAAAGAAGGAAGAAAGAAAAAGAAAGTCGGAAAGAATTGCAAAGATGAAATTAAAAACAAGTACGAAAATGTAGACGTTAAAGAAAGAGAAAAGAAATAGAAAGTTGAAAGAAAAAGGATAAATAAACTCAAAGAGACAGAGGAACCTGTAAAATTTAAGATAACAACAAAATAACTTGCAAAGATGTAATTACAAGAAAGGTAGGTAATGTGGTTAAACAAGAATGGGGAGTAGACAAATACGAATAAATGAAAATGGAATGTTAATAAAAGTGAAACGGCTATAAGAAAAGAAAAAGAAACATGAATCAAGACAGAAAGAGAAAGTGAAAATAGCTGGAAAAAAAGTGAATAAAAAAGAAACAACAACAACAAATTAAAACAATGAAATATTAGAAAAGTAAAATTGAAAATATCGGTTAAAATTTGGAATTAAACTTTGAAAACTTTAAGGAAAGCAAAACTATATCAAGGAAATGAAAAGAAAAGAAAAATAATGGTGGAAAAAACGTTACATAGCATCAATGCAGAAGAAGGAAAAACTGTTAAATGACTGAACGAAAAGAAAGAAAAATCTTAAAAAAACAACAATGGCGAAAGAAAACCTCTTTATCGGGAAATAATAATAATAATAATTGATGGATTATATATTAACATTTTAAAAATTACTGAAAAATGAAAATCAGAAAAATCAAATGGGTGAAAAAATTTTTTTCCTACAGTCATTTACAAATATTAGGTTTTCATGGGAGAAAGACTAGTCTCTATAAAAAAATAATTATATCACTTTCAGTTCGGACTATTGATTATATACACATAATAGTCCATTTTTACTCTTCGGCTTTCATGTGGCTATCGTATGCAGTTACCTTCCTGATTATTTAAGGAAAAAACAGAAGACCACTCTCTATAAAATATTAATTATATGATTTTAAGTTCGGACTATTGAGCTCATAAAATTTCACTCTGATTTATTTTACCGGTCGCTATTGACCCGAATCTAACAGATCAACTTCAAAACTCATGTCACATTCTTAAATAGCCTCGGCAGATCACTATTTTCATATGAATGCCATGCCGTTCAGAAATATGTGAACATTCAGCTGTATACAACCGCTTCCTAAGATCAATGGTGAAAAAAGGCCCTAAGCGAGTAAATCCTCTGGAACAATACAAAGATCATGCTCTTCTGAACATCGTGGACTCGTGTCACAGAATCACAAAAGAGAAGCGTACCAAATAACAGAAACGATACCAATCGACGATTAGCAACACCAACATCAACTGAAATGGAATACACGTGTCATTTGAATTCGATATATTAACATTCCACACCATTTTAGATAAGAGGTTAGGAAGGAAACTCCCATCAATAGTAGCTACAGGATTTTAGAACAGTGTTTCTCTGAAAGACATTTTTAAGAGAAGACTTTATAAATTTTAACCGAAAGCTGTTTTGTTTGCTCTGTAAATGAATTCCAACCTTTTCTTTGTAGGGAAATATACTATATTATAATAAATTATAATATTTCAAATATTATCATTACCATTATTCAATCTAGGAGGAAGATAATTATCATTCTAGAAAGAACTAAACAAATTCGCCAACAAAATAGACGTATTAGGTTTAAAGTAGGGAAATATTTTTTTTTGCTTTTTTTTGCTTATGGCCATATCACGATAAAACATTGATTCTCTTAAGATTACCAAAGTTAAGCAAAGCCAAAACAGGTCAGTATCTAGAAGGGTGCCTGCTTGGTTACACCAGGTGCTGTAAGCTTGGGTGTGTGGGTGTTGTAATGAATAATGGCTCAGAATTGGAAGTCAGAAAACAGAGTTCCAATTCCAGTCGGGTTCGTTATATTCACTTACGTCGAAATAGTATTGAGAAAATACCGAGTAAAAATGAGTTAAATGGTAGAAATGTACCAGTAAATATTTAGCATCACATAAGCCGTAACAAAAACAACAAAAAAACGAATCAATGAACTTTTTGTTTCTGTTTCTCAATAAACACATAAGGAGGTCGTTAAAATGAAGATGGTTTCCAAGTAGTCATGAGTTAGATGTCCAGATCGCGTAGACCAGAAAAGACATTTACTCTAATTCAGTGAAAGAAAGTACCAAAAAAGAAAAAAAAGAAACATGTGTCTTTGAAAACCATGAAAGAATAAGAATACGAAATCCAGAATTAAAGATATAATAATAATAATAATAATAACCCGGTTACGGAGATAGGACCTGTTACAATTCTGTGGGATTAGACAATACGCACTGACAGAACAATCAAAGCCAACCGTCCGGACATTGTTATTAAAGACCACAAATAAAATAAGTGCCTCCTTATTGATATGGCAGTCCCTGCAGACTGCAATGTATCTTTGAAGATATTCAAAAAACTGTCAAAATACAAGGACCTTGAAATAGAAATCTCAAAAATGTGGCACATGGGAACATCAACAATCCCTGTTGTAGTTGGAGGCCTTGGACTGGTTGGAAAAGATTCCAGTAGGCTGATTGAAGGGATCCCTGGAAGTCCATACCTCAAAGAGATACAAAAAATTGTTCTGACAAGTACAGCCCACACTTTCCGAAGGGCTTTATCTATGCAATTATTTTTTATTTTTTTGCAGTGGAAAGTGTCATGATGCCATTTCTAACCTTAGGTCCCTGGGCGGGACCCGGAAAGAAATGTGTAAACGCCAGTTATGAAAGAAAATAAAAATAATAATAATGACCACTATCAAAACACCATTCATTATCAAAACCCTCAGCAAAGACATTAGGATGGAGTTTGGAATTGACAAAAGTGCTAAAGCCAACTACAGAGACGGTAAACTAACGAAAACTACAGATTTAGACCTTGATATGAACAACAAGATTAAGGAACTAGACCAAGATGGTGCATACAAATACTTAGGAATTAAGGAATGATGCGGAAGAAAGAGTTCGGAAAGAATATTATAGGAGAGTGCGTTTGATACTAGCAAGCAGTCTTAATGACTCTAATAAAATGAAAGCTATCAATACCTTAGCTATACCCATAGTAACATACATCTTCAGCTTTATTAATTGGAATTAGAATGACATTAAAAGATTGAACGTATGAAGAGTTTGAATCCAACTTGAACAAACTCTAAAAACTACAAAAATCGGATTCTTTACATACCTCACAAAAACCAATGATCCTCTCCTACAAATATTAAAACACTAAATCCACTCTATCAACAAAAATGCTGCACCGTTCAACAAACAGAAATGTAACTGAAAACTTACTAAGAAAAAACGATGATAATACCATCTACGCTAAACGAGTAAAACAGGAAGCAAAACAACTTGGCCAAATGGAATTATAAAATTCTGGGAGGACAAGGCGTTGCATGGCAAATACACAAAAAGAACGAAAGAAGTAGATGTGGGCTAACAAAAAAACAATTCAGTCGCTGAGGTTCACCGGGTTCAAATATGAAGTTTAATTATTGCAGCTCTGGATCAAAGTACCACAACCAGATCCTATCACTGTTACATAGTCAAGGATGGAACTAACCCGAAATGCAGGATCTGCAGAAAATATGATGAAACCGTCGACAATATTATCTCAGGATGTCCCGGACTAGTAAAAAAATGAATATACCCACAAACAAGGTAGCGACATATGTGCACTGGAAGGGATGCAAGAAGCGCAAAATAGAAAGTACTGAAAGATGGTATGAGCACCAACCAGATACAGTTACCCAAAATAAAGATGTAACTCACCTCTGGGACATGCCAATTCCAGCTGACAGGGAAATAATACCCAACAGACGAGATATTATCATAAAAGACAAGAAATTCAGGAAGTGTATGCATATTGACATAGCAGTACAATGTGAGAGAAACACCTCCATGAAGATTAGCGAGAACTTGTCCAAATACAAGGACCTGGGGATCGAGATTAACATGTGTGGGGATGAAGACTGAGGCTTTACCAGTAGTAATCGGAGCACTTGGCCTCGTTAGAAAAGGAATACACAAGAAGATCGCCCCTACTAGGAACATCCCATATACTTTGAAAAAAGTGCTATAAATTAAATGACAAGTCTCCTATATTTACTAAGGACCATTTTTGATTCCGGTTCTACAGTATACAAACAGGAAGCATAACATACACAAATAATAATATTAATAATAATAATAATAATAATAATAATAATAATAATAATAATAATAATAATAAAAAGAAGAAGAAGAAGAAGAAGAAGAAGAAGAAGAAGAAGTGCAACAACAACAACAAACCATAGATGCATATGCCAGTTCTATCATTATCATGCTGTGTTTGATGATGGGGATATTAGGCTTTGAATATTTGTTTTCCAACGCCACTTTGTTGATGTGCTAGTTGCACACTCAATAATAATAATAATAATAATAATAATAATAATAATAATAATAACAAGGTAGCGACATATCTACACTAGAAGATATGCAAGAAGCACAAAATCGAAATCACTGAGAGATAATATGACAACCAACCAGACACAGTTACCCCAAATAACAATGTAACTATCCTTTGGGACATGGCAATTCAAACTGTCGGGGAAATAAAAGCCAACATACCTAATATTATCATAAAAGACAAGAGATTCCGTAAGTGTATGCTTATTGACATAAGCAGTACCATCTGAGAAAAACACCTCCATAAAAATTATCGAGAAATTGTCCAAATACAAGGACCTGCAAATCAAGATTAATAAGATATGGGAAATGAAGTTTGAGACTGTACCAATAGCAATCGGAGTTCTGAGTCACGTGAGAAAAGGAATGGACAATTTTACTAACGGTGTCCCAGGTAACATCAACATACCCTTTACCCGGAAGATCACCCTACTAGGAATATCCCATATACTAAGAAAAGTGCTATCAATTAAATGATAAGTTTCCTAGTTTGGACACGGTTCTACAGGATACAAAGCAGGAAATATAACATATACAAATAATAATAATAATAATAATAATAATAATAATAATAATAAGAAGAAGAAGAAGAAGAAGAAGAAGAAGAAGAAGAAGAAGAAGAAGAAGAAAGTTGTATTCTTGCTGGACAGGACCAATGTTTGCTAACTAGAAATCTCCAAGCAAACAATACTGACATATTTGTGTTGAACCACAATGCAAAGTCTGTGATAAATATCCAAAAAACAATCGATTATCCTGTATCTGTTTGCTCAATGTTAGCACCAAATGATTATAAAAGTTGTCACGATAGAATGGGCCAATAACTTCATTGGAAAATATTCAGCTTTTACGGGAAGTAAATTGCAGGTAACACGTATGAACATCACCCAGACTCAGTTACAAAGATAGGATCTGTAAGAATTTTATGAGACTTTACAATGTAAACAAACAGAACAATCAAAGCTAATCGCACAGACATCTTTATCAGCGACCACAAAACAAAACAAAAAATAATGTACTTACTTATATTGACATGGCAGTCCCTGCAGAGTGTAACGTATCTTTGAAGGTTTTCAAAAAACTGTCAAAATACATGGACCTTGAAATCGAAATCTCAAAAGTGTGAGGCGTGAGACTCACAGAAAGGATTCTCTGATAGCCCAAGCTTTAAAGAAATACAAGAAATTGTACTCACAAGTACAACCCACACCTTATGACGGGCTCCGTCTGTATCTGTCTCTATTTCTGAGATGAGGTATTATGTACACTATTTACATTATTCTGACTATTGTCCTCATCTTTATCGCCATATATATTACAACGTTTCGGCCTTTAAGTATCTGTCTATATTTCTGAGATGAGGTATTATGTATACTATTTACATTATTCGGACTATTGTCCTCATTTTGTCGCCATATTTATTACAACGTTTCGGCCTTTCAGTATCTGTCTATATTTCTGAGATGAGGTATTATGTATACTATTTACATTATTCGGACTATTGTCCTCATTTTGTCGCCATATTTATTGCAACGTTTCGGCCGTTGTACGCTCCGGTCTTCTTCAGGTGGTTGGAATGTCGAACCGAATCCTTTATTTCGCTCTCTAAGGTAGAATCTTCTAGTTCCACGTGCCATTAATCATGGTAAATGGAACTAGAACATTCAATGTCAGTTATCATTGATCTCCTGTTAATTGCCCTCTCCAAGTTCTCCACTGCCTTAACCGTCTATTGAACTCACACTCTTTTGGTCCTGCCACTGGATCTAAACAGAACATTTTATCCACTGTGCCATGTGTCCTTCGTTTGTGTAATATGTGTGTTATCTTAGGTTGTTATTTCTACAGAAATGTTAAACGGAAAATGTCATAATGCCATTTCTGATCTTAGCTCTTTGGTTGGGACCCGAAAGGAAATGAGTATAGAACAGTATAAGAAAATAAGAAAATACCAGCAATGCATTTGAAACAGTACAGCTAGTCATAACCGTATGTTCTATGCTAACAATTTTTCTCACTCGTTACGTTTGGGGATTTCTCTTCCGTATTCCTGATTCCAAACCATCTTTGATTTTTGCTATCCATTTTCTCATAGTGTATCAGAAATTTCAACTTTCGGAAATACTTAAATAAACTGGTCAACTCTTAAGAAGTATGACAATTTTGGGGGTATATACTTTTATCAACATATTCCATAGATTGCGACACTATCAGAATCGAAAAACATTGATTTGTTATCGATTTAGAGGTGGGTGTCTCCTTTTTAATAGCAAGACATGTCAAATCGATCGTTTACAGATTTATTGACCCGAGGTTTAATCTTTAAACTGTTATTTACAAACATCAAGTATAAAAATGTGCTCATATCTTTGATATCTGCATATTTCTATTTTTTTTAAAACATTCAAACTTTTCATTAGTAGAGGATTTTTTTAGGAATCACATGCATAACATTATAAGTTCCTAATTATGTATCTTACTTTAAGAATAAACAGATATATAATCTTATTAATTTATTTAAAGTTTTGGTCCTTCTTTAAAATCTTTTTATATCCGTTTGTTCTTCGTTTAAGAGGCATCTTTTTTCAGAAAACAAAGTCTGGTTTAATGCGCAGAAGAGCTAAGACTAATAACTCTGTAAACATCAAGAATAGATTTGTAGACAAGTTATTTTTATTAGATTTTTCTCAGTCGAAAATATTGATTTAAAAAGAATAATTTTAGATGGATGTCCTGTTTATAAGATATGCGTTTTATCAAACAGAATCCTGATTTCTTGAAAAAGAAAAGTTGTCTTTACTTTAACAAAATTCAATATTGAAACTGGCTTCATAAAGTATATTTTGTACTTTATGTTTATATATAAATGTCTGATCTGACAGTTGTTTACTGAGTCAGTTATGCGCCATGCGTGATACATGCTTAAGTTATAATTATTTCGATACATGACTGACTATTTTTTTTCCCGCAGTAGATCAGTTGACATCCAAGGCTATAGAACCCGGTCTGTTCTAATGGGGAGAGAAGAAGATTCATACCTTTCCCAATGGTTAATATCCGTAGGATAGGTATGAATTCACTTTTCACGAAAGGGAATGTAATGGATTGAACTGGAATTCGAAATCGGTTCTCCGATTAGCTCAATCCGAACCGCTATCCATTAATCCAAAATGCATCCTTGAGTAATACAGATGTTATTTATAAATATTTTCAGACTTGTTTTTGTCTAACAGCCTTTACGTCACTTACAGAAATATTATGGGATGATAATCATTTAATTTCCTGAAGAGTTTATTGCTTTTTAAAATATTTTAAAATCAAAGTAAATGGACTGTAAAACTTTTGCTCTTAAGCTAAGTGTTGTTTTTATAAATATTTCTTAAAACGAAGTACAAGATATGTACATATCTATTTATTCATTATTTAAGCTAATTTTTTAGAATAATTGAGAGAATCATCTGTTTTACCACAATATAGGATGCAGATAACAATCACGTAAGCTCAGTTTAAAACATTTCCTTTATAACAAAATTAAAGTAATGATAAATGATTTGTTTAACACTGTATTTATATTGTGAACATGACCAGACTTTTAAAATGATACAAAGAAAATCAATATTTTTAAAAATCAGACCAATCTCGAGACACAAGGAAGCACTAATAAATGATAATGTACAGAAGTCTATAAAAATTTGAACTTTCACCAATTGTGATGAACTGGTGTTCCCTGATGGAGGCCCCACGCCTTTAGCGCCTATTGCGATTAAGCTTAATTCAAACGACAATTTCGAAATCGTAGAAATGATCCATCGATTAAGTAGATTGGGAAGGGTCAGTTACTTTTACCGCTCTTTCCATGTACCGCTCCAAGGAAGTACCTCACATTTTCTTTCCATGTACCGCTCCAAAGAAGTACCTCACATTTTTATTTCCTTGTACCGCTGAGGCAAGTACCTCATACTTTCTTAACTTGCACCGCTCTGGCAAGTAACTTCCACTTTCTTTCCTTGTACCGCTCTAGAAAGTACTTCACTTTCTTTCCTTGTACAGCTCCGGCAAGTACCTCATACTTTCTTTCCTTGTACAGCTCCGGCAAGTACCTCACACTTTCTTTCCTTGTACCGCTCCAACAAGTACCTCACACTTTCTTTTCTTGTACCGCTCCATCAAGTAACTCACACTTTCTTTCCTTGTACCGCTTCAACAAGTACCTCACTATTTCGTTCCTTGTACCGCTCTAGCAAGTAACTCTCACTTTCTTTCCTTGTACTGCTCCGGCAAGAATCTCACATTTTCTTTCCTTGTAACCCTCTGGCAAGTAACTCACACTTCTTTTTTACACTGCTCCGGCACGTACCTCACATTTTCTTTCCTTGTACCGTTCAGGTAATTACTTCACAGTTTCTTTCCTTGTACCGATCCGGCAAGTACCTCACACTCTCCGCTAGTCCTTACCTTTACAAGAGCTAGAACAGGCTGAAAATGAAATACTGTTGCTATATATGGCCGGGAGCTGCCCATTTTCTTTTACTTTCCTCTCGAAATAAAGTCCAAAAGCGCCTCTTCCAAAATATCTCCCTCTCTGCAACCCCTTTCTTACAGACGAGACATCGGAAGCGTTGTCGTTGCTCTACCAACATTGGCATGCAGTGTGTTCAGATAAACTTCATTCCTTAGTTCCACTAGTCCTAACATTCAGCGCAAAGACCAGCCATTCCACTCACATTGTAGCGTACCACCCACATTCACATTCATTCATTTCACATACACCTATATATCAGTTCTATTCAAACAGCTTTTTCGTACAAACCACTGACTTGTGGAACGGACACCTACAAGGTTGCTTCTCCAATGAGTAGTTATTTAACGTGTTCAAGTCTAGTGTATTATTCACACATATTCGAATAAACTGAGCCTCTTAAACTATTACCCAATTCCGCGAGTGACCTCGTGCCTTGTACACAGTGAACCCCAATGTTAAAAATTATTCTCCACAGAGTGGTGGATATATTATGAAAATAATAAGGCTTAAGCTTCATGACCGCCAGTACCAGAATGGCCTTTGAAGTAACATTTTTTAATGAGTAATATTTCTTTATAAAAATTTGATGATTTTTTAAAATAATAATAATTAAAATAAGCCTATTTTAGTCAGATAAGTATAAGCCAATTGGTTGGAATAAGTAATGTTGGTCTTAGAATATGTTCTCAACCATTTCATATGGTCTCACATTTCCTTTAGAATTGGTCAAAACTTTTTAAGGAGAAAGCAGATCTTGAAGCCCCAGCTGCATGTCTCCCTCAGCTCACAGAAATCTATTCTTGACCTACATTTTAGCTGTTGGATCCTCGAGTATACCGTAGCTGACGGCAAGATACCCCCTATACCTGTTCAAACTTCAGTGCCCCCAAAATATAGGTCCACCAATTAGTTCCCGCTCAACAAAAAGAGGAAGATGTGCCGTATCAGGATCATATATGATACATAAAGAGAAGAATGGCGTCTGTCTTTATTTTTTAAATGCAGTTAAAAAAAACATAACAGCTGAAAGGGAAAAAAAAATCTGTAAATCTAATATAAACTTCTTTTTTTATATTTATGATTCGGAATATAAAGCCGATAAAATATCGTAGACAATCTTAATACAGATAGCAGCCACAACTGATGTTACATCTTTCGCTGGACAGATTTTCATTTAAAACTAAATCAAACATTAGCGAACGTCACCATAATCCACTCATAGTTTCTGAAATATAATGACAAACGAGGTCGGAAGTGAACACTTAATGCAGTTCTAATGATACCAGCAAACACTTGCTATGAATTTATTCTTTCATTAACCGGCTTTCCGAACCCGAAGTGCGGGTGTGCGCGAACAAATGTTCCACATTTGATAGCGGATGTCTTTCATTA